>PVJC01024072.1:0-25848 GCA_004026665.1 Murina feae
ACGGTTATTGCTGTAAGCAACGCTGAGAGAAACCCGTTTTGGATTTCCTTCTGATGCTAGTCTCTGGTTGTCTGTGGGACCTCCGAAACTCGTCTGGAACTGGAGTTCAGAGCCGCTGGGGACTTGTGGCTCTCTCCGTTTTGGAAAAGAACCGCGTCCCCCAGTGCCAGCCCTTCCCCGAGCCCGTGCGCGCGCCTCCATACCTCTGTACTTTGCTTCCGCTGCTGCTCTGAGTCTCAGACTCTTCTCTGGTGTAGGATTTTCACTCAGCCAGCCGTCCTGTGGGTGCGAGTGGTGTCCGTGTGTTCTTCTCGTGGTTTTTCTGAAATAGTTGTTCACAGCTGCATATACGGTGTCTACCCTATGCCGCCATCTTGTTTCTCCAGTATTACATTATTAATAGATACAATTTTTTATTAAGAATTATTTCAGATATGTACTTTAAAAAATGAATATTACAGTGAACTAATATATACTTACCATCTAGCTTCAGTAATCACCAAGTTATGGCCAATCTTAATTCTTCTATTCATTCCCTCTTGGTCTGGATTATTTTGAAACAAATCTCACATATCTTATTTACTTGTGACTATTTCTGAATATATCACTTAAAATATAAGGATTTAAAATTTTTATAGCCACAGAACTATTATCACACCTAGAAAAAATGTAATGGGTAATTCTTTAATATTACTAGAGATACAGTTAATGTTCAGATTTCCCAGTTTTTCCCATAAATACCTTTAAAAATGTCCCATAAATACCTTTACATTGCCATCAATATATATGTTGAAAACAGAATCAATGTATGTGAGGAGGTGTATTGTTTCTCTTATAGCATTCCATCCATTTTGTCATTTAATTACACTGCCTGCTGTTTTTTCTCTATATTGTATTTAGATCAGGAGGTTTGATTGGATTCAGGTTTGATTTGGGGAAAAGGGTAGTGGTGGTGTGTATTCCCATGAGGGGCACATAATGTCTGGTTGGGTTTTGTTTGTTTGTTTTGTGATAGTGATCATTAATGATCATTGGCTTTTTTCCTCCCACTGGTTGAAAAATGATGTATTTAAATTATTGTATTATTCCTTCTTTGTTTATTATTTTAAACAATTCTGTAAAGAGACACTTCCTGTCATCAACTTTGGTTATGGGAAAAGCTGAATAAATAGATTCTTTCTATTTACCTGTTGAGTTGATTTCCCAGCACCCTTCAACAGTGACCAGTGGTTTTATTATTTTTAACTTTACGAACTCATAGACTTAAATATATTTTATATGATCCAAACCATTGTAGATGTTACTTTATTGGTGCTTAAAGGTTTCTGTGTTTGGCCTGTCAGGCTCTTGGGGAGGTACAACCCCAGCATCCTCTGAAGGCCTCCTTTTTTGTTGTTCTGAAGTGATTGTCCAGGTTCTTCTTGTACGTTTCCTGCTTCAGAACTGGAGTCAGCCGTTTCTCTAAGGAATCTGGTCATGTTAGTGAGAAATGGTGCTTGGAGACAGTGTTCTAGGTCCTAGGGATACTCATTACTACTGAATTATTCATTGTTTTTTATGCCTTTTTGGTGGACAGAACTAAGAAAATGGGGGTGGTGGGAGAGAGTGTGTTTTAAGATAAAATACAATAATGTTGACTGACTTTTACTCTTTAAATAATTTAGTATAATGCAAGAAAGATTTACGTTATATGATTTTTTTATATGCATATGTGCACATGCATTTTGAAGATTGGTCTTTTCAAATACTTGCTTGTCCTTTTAATTATACTTTAATAATCAGCACTTTTAGAAGAAAAGTATAAATTGAGTGAAAAAAAAGGTGTTAATTCTTAGAAGTAATTCAGTCTTAGCAGTTATTCACTTCTCTTGCCAGTGGTTTTGCTTTGTGTTCTAGATAGAACTGATTAGTCTTGTATCATTACATTGATTTCAAATAAGGACATTCTAGGTTATTACTATTTGTTATCCTCTTTTCCCAATTCCCTGCCTGTAAAAATAAAACTAGCAATTCCTTTGAGAAGGCTTCATAAACCACTGTTGATGTTATTTTCTTCAGATGTTTGGGGGTAAAGAAGAACTGAAACTACTTTTATAGAGAGAAGGGAAAGTGATTGTTGACTAGACTTCTTACCTGGTGTATTATAAGTGCCTCAGAACATAATGTGTTTTTAAGATCTTCTGAAAGTTTGATTTACATTTTTAAGAATTGGAAGCTAAGTTTATATCACACTCCTCTTAACAACATTATGAAGTATCTTAAAATTAATACATTTTTTTCTCATTAATGAAACATTATTTTTATACACCCCACATAGTCAAACATATGTGGCCTTTCTTGTTTTTTTATTAGCTGTGGGTCATCAGGAAGAACTGCTGAGAAGACAAGTCTTAGTTTCAAGTCTGATCAAGTGAAGGTCAAGCAAGAACCTGGGACTGAAGATGAAATATGTAGCTTTTCAGGAGCCGTGAAGCAAGAGAAGACGGAGGATGGCAGGAGGAGTGCCTGCATGGTAAAGCCCACTGGGGTCTGCCAGGGATTCTTCCCTCTCTGAGTGTGTTAGACACTGAACATGTGCTTATGCTTGCATTTCTGTGCCTGCCACTAGCCAATTATCCCTTTTCCTAACTCAGTGTCTCGAAATGTTAGCTGTAATCAGAAAAGAATCATACTAAGGATTCATTTAAAATTATCTTTTTGTTTTTAATTGGTCATATTTTTTTGCCATGATTTTAAGTCAGTTTCTATCTTATTCTGAATTTCTTAATCATCGCAGGCCACAAATAACCCTTGGCTATTTGTCTGGACCTGGCGACATGAAAGAAGTTTAACAATCAAGGAGTTCTGTGATGGGGGAAGTTCTATCTTGGTTTTTTTCTTCTTGCTCGGGCTTCTATGTGGTTGGTACATATAAATTTTAGCTCGAGCTACTATATATTGAATGCAGTGTATGTAGGTTTAGAGAACAGCACATTTAGCCTTGGGTTCACCTCTTTCTCCAGAACTAATCTGAAAGTACCTCCAAAACAGATTAAAAGATTCTTTTTTATATTGTCACAATCTTCCTACATTTGTAGGCTGATAAGTGGGCAGAAGAATGCTCCTCAAAAGCTATGCAGCAGATTCTTGAGTGAAAAATAACACACCAATGTTCCCTCTTTTTAGGAAAAGTATAACCCTATGCTCATTTCTCAGTCAGTATGCTTAGCTGTTAAATTAATTTCCTTGCTATCTGAATGAACCAGTCTTTCAGAGACTGCTCCCTAAAACCACAAATTAACATGCCTAAATAAATTTGGGGTTAATTTCATTCCTTTATGTCACTAATATGATTTCCAAAGTAATTTTAAGTTAGGTCAGTATATCTGTATACATGTTGACATAAGGTTTACACACACACTCAGTAGCTGACAATAATGAATTAAATGATTCTTCAAGAGGTTGTCCTTGTTTTGTTTTAGTTGAGCAGTCCTGAGAGTAGTTTGACACCACCTCTCTCAACCAACCTGCATCTAGAGAGTGAGTTGGATGCATTACCAGGAGTGGAAAACCATGTGAAAACTGAGCCTACAGATACGAATGAAAGCTGCAAACAGTCAGGGCTCAGCAGCCTTGTTAATGGAAAGTCTTCAATTCGAAGCCTCATGCACAGGTCGGCAAGGATGGGAGGAGATGGCAACAGCAAAGATGATGACCCAAATGAAGATTGGTGTGCTGTCTGCCAAAATGGAGGGGATCTCTTGTGCTGTGAAAAATGTCCAAAGGTCTTTCATCTAACTTGTCATGTTCCAACACTTCTTAGCTTTCCAAGGTACCAGTGAAAGAATTGATTTTTTGTTGTTTTACTTTTATAAACAAACAAACAAACAAACCATCAGAAAGTTAGGGCAGGTGGCCTTCTTAACCAATGCATACATAGTAAAATGGGCCTGTTGTTCCTTTGGTCTTACCTTCTAGAGAAACTAGTAGCTGAACAATAAAATGTCCAAGATCTAAGTGCTGCTGCATTAATGATGAAGTGTAGATTATTTCCTGGCCTTCAGTTTATATTTAATGTAAATAAATTAAAACATAACTCTTAATTATGAGGTGCAAGGGCAGATTTCCCCTTCAAGTTAATTTTTTAAATGTTGCCATCATTTAAAAAAAATAGATGTTTTTATTAACTTTAGAGGGAGAGGGAGAAACATCAATCAGCTGTTTCCTGCACGTCCCCTGCTGGTGATCGAGCCTGCATCCTGGGCATGTGCCCTGACTGGGGATTGAACCAGTGACCTCTTGGTGCGTGGAACAAGGCTCATTCACTGAGCCAAACAAGCTGGGCTATTGCCGTAAGTTTTAATAGGGTCTGCAGTTATTATTTATGCATACTGTTTAGTTTTATGACAGCTACATTTTACCCAAACTTCTGTAATGTCTGAAAGCTCTCAGAAGACATTTTAAAGAAAAAGTCCTTGTAAAAACACCTTCAGTGTTTTAAATTTTTTTAGAAATAGTTCATTGGTTCTGCCTGCCTGAAGCACTGTGTGCAGATTTCTCAGGCTTTGGATCTGGTTGATATGTCTTTTAGTCATTAACTTTGAATAGACAGCTACTGAATTACTTCTTAAAAGTAAATAATTTGGGGATAAAATAAAGAGCTTTGTCCTTGGACCCCATGTCAGCTAAATCTAGTTTCAAGCAATAAAACAGCTGTCATTGAGCACCCACGGCAAGCTGAGAGACCAGTTAATGCACTGTGCTGGGCTGGGTTACAAGGTAGTCTAGCTGTAACTCTGTAGGAAACTAATTAACTTGATGACTTTGGGCTGCTCACAGATTTTCAGGGATCGTCTACATCTACAAGTGTTAGAGTTTGTTTTAGAAGAGCTCTTTTTCTTTAACATTTTATGTTCACACAATTTCAGCTTCAGTTGATTTCAGGGATTGTAAGTTGAGTCATACTTCTTTCTGCTTTTCCCCTTCCCCAACCTTTACTCCTGGGTTTTTTTTTAAAGGAAAGTAAACTGGTGTTCTTGGGGAAACTCACTTTTTCTGTCTATACATAACAAGTTTACATTTCCTCTGAGATTTCTGAGAAACAGTGATTTTAGTTGAATATGAAAAATTCAACCTTTTGGCTTAGAAAACTGGTGGGATATAAAAAGTGCCAGAATATTTTTCTGAAGAATTGGATTCTTACCTAAATCCTAGGAGGTATGGTCATTTGCAAGAGATGCAATAAGGGCCTTCTTTTTCTTTATTCTTTTAGAAAAGTATTGGTGTTTTTGGTCTTGAAATTAAGGCTTTTCATATTTTTCTTGTCTTTGAATAGTAACATCTATTGGAACATAAGAATTTTGCCACTGGATGCCTTCTCTCAAAGGCAGAGGCAGGAATCGAAGCTGTTGGCACACATTAGTATAGTCTCTAGATGTAGAGTTTACGTATGTGTGTAAGGGATGAGGAGAGTGAATATGCATGACTCATTGGAGTTTATGGTTTGATAGACTGAGCAGATTTGAAAGTTGAGGTGTATATGTGCATGTGCTTGTATTTGTAAGGGTGTGTATGCATGTGTGTCTAGACTTTTGACTGGCTATGAACAAATTGTTGTTTTATTTTTGGCATGTTTAATATATGCCAAAACAGTATAGGACACCTGAGGAATTCCATATCCTGTATTCTTTTCTTGTTTGTTAATACGGGATCACTGTGATTATTGTTGTCTGAGAATTGGTCTTATGCTGTATACTGCTCATCAACTTTGTACTGTGAGAAGACCTATTGAATGCCAAGATACTGGTTTTATATTGCTTTCCAGAAGGTAATCAATTGAAGAGTAACTGGGAAAATTTTGGGAAAGTTTTATCATACAATTTCACTTTATGGGGGAAAAAAATAGGAAAGAGAGAAAACAAATTAGAGTCTTAACCTCTAGGGAATTAGCTTCCCTACAGTGGGTTTTGTTGTCATTATATGGACTAATTGTCTGTTTTCCTCTTTAGTGGGGACTGGATATGCACATTTTGCAGAGATATTGGGAAACCAGAAGTTGAATATGATTGCGACAATTTGCAACATAGCAAGAAGGGGAAAACTGCACAGGGATTAAGCCCTGTGGACCAAAGGGTAGGTGTACAGTAAGTTGGTATGTTAGGATTCTGTACGTTTTAAGTGTGATATACATGTAACCTGATCCATTTTCACTTTTTAATCTTTCCATCTGATGATACATTTATCTCTAGCCCTCAGCTTTAGACTCTTACATCCAGTTTTCTCGTACTTAACATGCCTTAACTAAAATCTTCATTCTTAATTCTCTTCTTCAAAAAGCAAAAGCAATAAACAAATAACAACATAAAAAACTGTACTTCTCCCCCAGTATGATATTACCATTATCTCTGGTTGCTCAAGCCAGAAATCTGGGAGAAATAAAAGAATCAGGAGTGGCTTTATAATGCTATATTCTTACTTCACCTAATCATTACTTTGTGAGATAGCCATCATAGTGTCATCTGCACTACTGTAATAATCGCTTCACTGGACTTCCTGCCCCCCCTACAGTCCATTTTCTGTACTGTTCTTAGCATTCTTTTTAAAAATATAAACATGGCTATCACTCCCTTGCTTAACATCCTTGAACACCTTCTCATTATATTAAAAATGGAATTAAAATCCTCTTCCTCACTTCAGTTGGATTTCTGCTCATGTAGTCCATAGTCTGATCTTCATAGGAAAATATCTTTCACATAGTTCTTTGGGTAGTTATGTTTGGCTCTAATCTCATGTATACACTTCACAAAATCCCTCCTCCACTATCTATGAGAGAAGGTGTTGAGAATGTACAAACTTAAAAGAAATTTAAGCAAGTAAAAACTAAAGGTAAAATACATTTCAACTTATTTGATTTTATAAAAATATTCTAGAGTTGCATTGAGAAGACACAGATAGTTTTTATTTAATTTTGAACATGACTGGAATAATTCGAGAAGGGAAATAAAAACATGTCTGGCCTGCCACAACAGTTTACAACATGAGTAACAGCAGCAATGGTTTATAGATTACTAGGTAATCTATAAGTTATTGTACAAAATGCTCTGTGTTGCTTTTCTGACTCCTTCCATGTGTATAAATAGTTGCATTAATAGTAAATAAATTACCTTTGTTGTCAGATAAGAACAAAAGCACTCTGTCTTTGATAAGTACATTTAAAGTAGAACAGAAGATAGTTTAAAAACTAAATGGGAGACGAAGTGGTTTTCTTTGGGTGTATGTTTAGTTGGAGAGCTAGTAGTAATCTATATAATAAACAGGTAATATGCAAATCAGTTGAATGGCTGAATGACCAGTCACTATGATGCACACTGACCTCCAGGGGGCAGATGCTCAATACAGGAGCTGTCCCCTGGTGGTCAGTGAGCTTCCACAGGAGGAGCACCCCTCAGCCAGAAACCGGGCTCATGGCTGGTGAGCTCAGTGGTGGCGGGAGCCTCTCCCTCCTCCCCTTCACACTAAGGATGTCCGACTGACAGCTTAGGCCCGCTCCCTGCGAGGGCTCCCTGACTGCAAGAGGGCACAGGCTGGTCTGAGGGACCTCCCTGAGTGCACAAATCTTGTGCACTGGGCCTCTAGTACTTTATAATGATAAACTCCTTAGTCTCAAGAAGATCTTCTTAGGCAAAAAAAAACTTAAGGGTTTTCTTTCCTTTTTTCTTTGTTTTTTGGCCAGAAATGTGAACGTCTTCTGCTTTACCTCTATTGTCATGAGTTAAGTATTGAATTCCAGGAGCCAGTTCCTGCTTCGGTGAGTTGTTTTCCTTAGTACCACCCTGGTGAAGATTCCTCTGTTAAAACTCCAGCTTTTTGAAGAATCTCCTCAACCTCTCCAAGGCTCAAGTTTTCTTTCCTAATACTATTTCTTCCCTCATTGAGTTCTTTCAAGGGATATACAGTCTATGTTGGCCTGTGTAAAATGTTTTAGCATCATACCTAGTAGCATTTTAAATGTTTCTTACTAATCAGAAGTTTTAGCAGGGCCAAGTGCATATAAGGCCCACTTGTTAAAATGGGAGTTTGTTTTTAAAGATTTTGTTGCTCTGATGGAGACGTAGTGAATTTAATCTCTGTGACCTCCATTACCTTTCAGGTAAGGGGTAATAGGTGTAATGGGAGTAATCTTGAACCTAGGAGTCAGAAAGCAACTTCTGTTAGTTCTGCCGTTAGCCATCGTTATAACTGGGAAAATTACATATATTCCTGCCTTTACTTTTTAAACTGTGCAGTGGGAGTACTGGACTAAATTATTTCTAAGATTCTAGTTCTATGATTCTAGGTTCTGTATGTTGGGGAGAAAGTCTATGTAAGTATTTGAATAAACGTGTAAAATTGAATCTTTTATACTGGCTCTGCCTTCATAAGCCCTCTTTTATGAAAAGTCAAGATTAAGAAAAGATTGGGAAAATTTTGCAAGCCAGTATTCTTTTTTTAACTGAAAGGGGACTTTAGTAAGGAATAAAGACCCCGAAATCCCATAGCAAAAGGAATACAAGAGGTGCTTAGTGCATCATAAATGGTCTGAGACTATGCTACACATCTTTTATTTGTTAGCCAACATTGTTGAATTAAGATGCTACTGAATATCAGATGTGCTATACAATATTAAATAGTAGACTTGTGTACTGAATAGGTTCAGAAATGAATTTTACAGCACAGACGGTCTAGACACAAGGAATATGTTTTGTGCAAATAGTAATCATCTGATATTAAGAAGTCTGTCTTGTCTTTAAATTCGGGACTTGATAGTAGAAAGTGACGTTCAAATTATTTTTCATGAACTATTGAAAAAGCTCCTCTATGTTTAGTTATTTCTTGAGGATACCAATTTTTGGCCAATAGTCGGGGCCAGAGCTTACCAGCATGATCACTAAGTGGTTAATAACATTTATTTTTTTGGCAGTGTGTGGGGTGGGGAGCGGTATTCCAATCTTTCTTCCTCTGTTGCTGTGCCACAGTACTTTGTGATAGAAAGTTATGTCCTCTAAAAGATAACAGATTGTAATAACAATACCTTTTGTAACCATTTTTTCCTTTTCCTATTTAAAAATAGACTCTTCAGGAATCATAAAAATCTTATGATCTAGCTGTATCTTTAACATTAGTGACTGGCTATCCTTGCTATTTGCTTTCTTTCCAAATTTGCTTCCTAAAGATAGAACTTTGGGTCCTTCATAACATGGGTACTGCCACATATTCTGAACATGATTTGGTTTTCATGATAAAATCGGGGCCAAAGATAAACAGTACATTCACTATACCCAAAATTTTCAAGTAGCTGCCTCATTAGTCAATACTCAAAATTTTCAAGTAGCTGCCTCATTAGTCAATACATTTTACCCCAAAAATTAATATGCTATGGATTTTCAAATTAAAAATAGTTTGGCATTTGGGAGAATTCTTATGTCGTCATATTTATTTGCTCTTTTAGATACCAAACTACTATAAAATTATAAAGAAACCAATGGATTTATCTACCGTGAAAAAGAAGCTTCAGAAAAAACATTCCCAACACTACCAAGTCCCAGATGACTTTGTGGCTGACGTCCGTTTGATCTTCAAGAACTGTGAAAGGTTTAATGAAGTATGTTAGCTTCCAAACTGTAGTCTTGGATTATTAGTTTTTATTTGTTTTATTGTTTGGATTTGGCTTTTCCTGCCAAGTGATTTTTCTAATTTGATTTAAAATGTCTTTTTCTGCTTCAATTCTGTCAAGAGTAAAATTGACATCTACAGTGCCAAAGAAGAAAATTTACTGTGTATGATTGAAGTATATACTTAAATATAATAAGTTAGGAATGTTATTAAATAGCCTTTCCTGAACAAGTTGAGGATTAAGATAAGTATAGAAAGTAGTCTCTAGTTAAATATGTTTTGTGGGAAACTATTATAAAAGCCTAAATTTTGGGTACATTGAAGGAAGACATTTGTAGCAGTGTCCTTTGATTTTATTATTGACCATGTAAATGTAGAACCTTAAAATCAGCAACAGCTCTCTGGTGGCTCATTTTGAGTAGTAGCCCAGAGTGTATAATGTTGAGTTTTTGGATCTTAGCAATGTGACTTTCATTAACTTTGGATTTGTATTTTTATGAGGATAAGGATTTGTTATCCATATCTTGTAAAGAAATGGATACACACACACACACACACACATATACATTCACATATATATACGTATACATACATGTATATACATAGATATACATATATACACATACGTATATATGTGTGTATATATACCTCCCTTAAGGAAATAATTTTGGTTATCTTTGGGAAAAGTCACATTTCCTATTGCTAAGGAAATTTTTCATTATTACAGAAGGAGAAAATGGAATTGGATGAGAATCCATAAAATCTTTAAAAAGGATTACTTTATTACTAAAGTCTTGTCTTTATTGCTGGTAAAAATTGGATGCCATGTAAAAACTATTACTAAAATCATGTTGAATCATTTAAAATGTACTCATAGCTGCTTCTGGAAGCATCTATATGACTGTAAAAATATTTTAAAAAGTTCTTAGTAGGTGAAAAGTTTAGTCACCTCAATAGCAGTATGCCACAGAGAACAGTAAACTTCACTCAAAGTAAAATTAATGCAGTCCCAAGTTTTCATCGTGTTTTCCAATGCACTTAGGTTATTTTAAATAAATATGCTTTCATGAACTATAACTAGCATTTGCCAGGAAGAAGGCCAATTTTTTTCTGCTTTAGTAATAGTTAAATAATTTATGATGAACAAATTGCCATATAGATGGCATTCTGATTAAGTCGTTTGTTGAAAGTTTGGCAGATTTTTAAAAGCAACATTTCTTACATTATTCATTTTACAGATAAATTCCTCTTAAATAGGTTGACATATTCTGACCAATTTCTATTTAGATTGACCCCAGTAAATTCAGAATTTGAGACACTTAGAGGTTTCACAGAAACTTTAGTCATAGAACTTTGTAAAGAAAGTGGTTCCATGTTCTGTAAATTTAGAAAGCACTTATAATCTGGTCATCGCACTTATAATCTGACACCCCTAATATGGCTGACTCTTGTCACCAGTCCTATGCAGTTTTATAATTTTAGAAAGGATTTATAATTTCCCTTTTTTTTTTGACTCTGGTATCCTTTTTAGATGATGAGAGTTGTTCAAGTTTATGCAGAAACACAAGAGATTAATTTGAAGGTAAGCTTTTCAGACCATGCACACTTGGTGAAGGAATATGCATTACCAATAGGTGAATATCCTATCTTTTGCTTGCAGGCTGATTCAGAAGTAGCTCAGGCAGGGAAAGCAGTTGCGTTGTACTTTGAAGATAAACTCACAGAGATCTACTCAGACAGGACCTTCGCACCTTTGCCAGAGTTTGAGCAGGAAGAGGACGATGGTGAGGTAACTGAGGACTCTGATGAAGACTTTATACAACCCCGCAGAAAACGCCTAAAGTCAGATGACAGACCAATACATATAAAGTAAAAAGACACAAACTTAAACCAATTGTTTAAAAAGAGAGCGAAATACACTTTTAAGTGTTGCTGGAAAACTCTGCCTACAGTGGGGGCACCTCCTTGAAGAAGCTGATAGCATTTACACAGTATTAGATTGAAACAATGGACAGAAACCACATTCTTGTCAAGAAGGGGAGAGAATTCTGCACCATTAAAAGTAAAAATAAAAAGCAAAAGTGAAATACTTTGAAGATTTCTGTTACTAAAGAGAAGAGTTCTGACTGTTAGAATTGGCAGATGTTAATTATGTGGTATTGATTGATTGGTGCAGGATGCTGGGTGTATACGTAAATAAATACTTGAGGGTCACGTCACTTGATAAATGGTCTCTCTGGACCCCAGCACACAGCTGTTACACAATTCTAATGCTGCCCCCCTCCCCCCCCACACACACAGACGCTGGCTTGTTTTCTAGCTAAAAGTTGACATTTTTGATGTCAGTACAGATGTGCATTAATCATACACTTACATTTTTTCTCATTTTGATGCTGTTGGGCCTTAGTTTTTATATTGGTTTAAAGAACTCAGCAGTTATTTTTTTGTTCATAATTGGAGTCTAGGGAACATGACCATTGATCATTATTTAATCAACTTTAATGGTCTACTGAAATAAATATGGGAACTTTTCAGTGGAAGACCATGTAATTATAGTAATCATTCCCAGAAAACACATCCACAAATTGCACCTCTCAACCCAATCATCGAATCCTAATTATTCCCATGAAAGGCAGAATGTTGAATATTGATCTATTTTTTGTGTATTTAGATTGGATTGAGAAGGGGATAACTGGCTCTTATCCAGTCTTCCTTCATGTCAGTTTTCTGATAGACCACTATTGGCAAACGGTAATCTGTCAACTACCAAATGTGTAAAATTTTCTGTATTTCACTTTGTCTTACTTGTAAATAGTGAACTAAAACTTCCGGCAGATCGGCAACATTTGCCGAGCCTGTTTTTTAAGCTAATGTGTATTCTTACTAATGTTCCTATCAAGAATGGATTTGTAATATATGCTGTCTATTTCTAATGTTCACATTCATATTTTGAGGTTCTATCTTATTTTAATAGAGAACAGACTTCTCAGAAAATCTTCAGAAGCAGCTTATTATTAAAATATCAAAATATTGAAATATACCCGGTGGGGTTATATTACTCATCTGTCCACCAAGTGGGACATTGCATGGACTGGGGCCTAAAGGACAGAGAAGAGACTTGTAAGTAAATCCTGAAAATGAGCCAATCCCCACTTGAATGGTTCCTGGAGTAACCCACCTTTCCATCCTGATTTCAGCATCCGAGGCAGATAAAACACCTTGGCTGTTTCATTTTTCTTCTCTTCATTTGTGATGCTCAGATCTGAGATGTGTGTCTAGACTGTATACAGGCTTCTCTTTTGTTGGATTAAAAATTTTAGTCCTACTTTTGTATGGACACATCAGAATACAAAATGACCAAAATATAAGACTCCATTAGATACTTTCAGACATTAGCAGATTTGTGGCAAATCGTTTGCCTTTTAAAAAATCCAGCTTAAGCAGTTCAGACAGGTTACTCAGAAAAAATTATTTGACATAATTGTCTAAGAGGTAAATATTTTTTAGTGCATATTGAATAAAATAAAGTGCTTTAAAGAAATTATTATGCAAACTCCTTTGGGTTGTTCTTTTCTTAAGTGGTGGGGTAAACATGAATATGATTCAAGCCTTCTAATGGTATTTTGTCACTGCTATTGACTTATTTCATTCTCTAGCTTCCTTTCGGCTTCTCTTTCAGTTTTGTTGTAAACTTAAAAAACATATTCCAAACTCATCTTGTGCAAATTTTAAAGAAGAGTTTTCTGATCAGAGGGAAAATACTGTTTGAAAATGCTTTTATCTGTGCTTATTTCCCTCTTTCCTATAATATTTGTGACTTTATTATTAAGAGACATACCTAAGGGCACATTTTTGAAATGTGAAGAGTTAGTTTCATTTTGTCTGTTTTTCGTTTGCTCTTTCACTACTACTAGATAGTAAGTCATAAATACTTTCTACCAATGGCAGAAGAAACAACATTTTAAGTAAATATTTATTTCTCAGTAATTGAGGCCATTAGATATTACCGTTGGGGTTTATCCCTTTTGTTTTAAGATTGGTTCTTAAAAAGCCACTTTATTGTCAATATTTAATTGGCTCCATTTCTGTTAACAAGATAATTCATATTGCTGAGGAAGTACTAATTAATTAATAGCTGTCAACAAACCACCATTAAATGAAGTTGTTCACTTTAGATTTCATTTAAAACTTTTTTGCACACTGATCACTGTTTCTAAGCTGATCTGTGCACTAATATAACTTTAAAAGTATTAACTTGATATTCAGAAATCTTACATGATTTCCTATTATATTTTAAAAAGACAAACATTGTATATCAGTTCCTGTTTGTTTTTATACCTCACATTTGTATTCTTCCTTGAAAGGCAGTATTTTAGATTTGGAGGTGGTAATGTTTCCTTAAAAGCTTGCAAAGTTTTCACCACATTACAGTTCCTATCTGCTATGAGAACACTAAGAATAAAGTGTTCCTTAGTTTATTCCACTGGCCTACATTAGTATATTTTAACACTGAGTGAGCTAATTCCCTGAAGGAATTGCTTTATAAGGTGAAGCATGTGTGTGTTCCAAATCATTAGATTGTAGGTCATGCTCTATATAGAAATATCAAATCACGGCCGCAGAGACGTGATTAGGCATTGGAGCCATTGTTGAAATTATCCATTTTGGAATCAACAAGGTACTTTCTGACTCTGTTTCTTATATAAGGGAATTTTAAAATTTAAAGTCAGTTAATTCACACTTTTTTGTTCTAACAGTTTTTAAAATTTTTCATTAATCCAAAGAAACAATGTTTTTAAATAGAAGCAAAAGGTTTCTAGTGTGCAATTTGTAGATTTATCAATTACCTCAGCAGGTATCCTGCCATGTAATTATTAGTGATTAGTGTTAATAAGTTAAAAGATTTAGGTCTTCTGACTATGCCCTTGGATTATGGCCTACCATATGTTATTGAACAGTCTCTTAGTATCCAAAATGGGAGTAGATGCTGTGGCTCCCTCTCCCTTTAAAAAAATGTTTTTACTGATTTTGTAGAAAGAAAGGAAAGAAGGGAGAGGGAAGGAGAGAGAAATACCAATGTTGAGAGAGAATGATCTATTGGCTGCCTCTTGCATGTCCCCTACTGGGGATCGAGCCTGCAACCTGGGCAGGAATTGGTGACCTCTTGGTGCATGAGACGATGCTCAACCCACTGAGCCATACTGGCCAGATACCCTTTACCTTTTAAGTCCCTTACCTACTTCCACTCACATACAACAAATGAAGTATGAAAATCTCACTTCTTGTAAGCACTGCTTATTTGCATAATCAGCATTAGATCCGTGAGTAGCTTTATAAAGTCTATTCCATCTCTCCTAATTGAAACAATGAGGTTCTTCACTCATACCATCTGTATTAGTAATCTGCTGAAGGTGATCCACGATTTTCAAGGTGTATCACAGTTTTTTCATGTATTGGACCTAGATGTTCTCCTCCTCACAGTCATCTCCCTGATAAAGCAATAACACTGCTTTACTTACATCTGTTGCCTCAGCACGCCATAACCCTCTCCTGGATGGTGACTTTATAGGAAAGTTTGTATGCATATCACCCAGTCTATCTTTTAAAAATTAATAAAAATTAAATGTATGCTGGAGGTAATGACAATATATTGTGGCATTTTATTTTAAAAATTGGGGAAAGTTGCATATTTTTTTAAAAGTAGGTGTTTGAGTAAAAAAATTGAAGGTACTTTTTTAAGAAAAAAATTTATATGCCTCAGTTTACATAGACATTTCAGATTTCCACATGTTACTCTGGGATATAACGGTTTCTTTTACTTGGTCAAAATGCATGTGTAGCATTTTTTCAGTCTTAGTTCCTTGTGTTTGCCTTTGTGGTCTTTTATATATTTTTTGTATCGGAGAAACAAAATTATCCTTAATAAATCCATTTGGATATATTTGTCATAACCAAACTATAAAATGTACAAATTAAGTTGAGCTCTTTTCTAGCAAGTGATCTTTAAAATGAAAAGTGCTATTCTTTTACATTCACCAAGTTTGTATGTGGGAAGGCACAGAAATAATTCTCTAAGTTGCCACTGCAATATTCCCTTTCAAGTGTGGCCTAAATTTCAGTCTTAACGAAATGCATGTCTGCTCCTGGTCTGAAAAATGTAGGCATTTACTATGTTTTAAATCACTATGCTTGGTGTCGCTGAGCCTCACCTGCACAGTGAGAGGAATCCTCTTCTCATGGAATTGTTGGAGGAATTAGATGTATATACACCTATAAAAAAAGATTTGTGCAATTTGAAAGCCTGTTAATTTTCTATGTAGAAATACTGACACACAAAAGGGTTAAATTCACAGCCTTCCTGGTTCCTTGCTTCCAGTATTTCAACTGGTGTCCTCCCCTCATTTTATTACTACTACAATCACAACTACTATTATTTTTGCACATAGTTAACTATCCTTCAATATGATTCTTAAAGAAAAAGTGCTGTTTCTGTGGTATTGTATTCTCTAAATAATCATATTTAATTTTTTAAAACAAGGTTGCAGTTTCTAGTTCCGTTCCTGTGTTTTTTGCTGGTGTGTAATAAAAGCAAGATTTTCTTTTCATGGTTATTTAATACATTAGCTGCCTGTAAATATTTCTTGTTATAATGCTCTGGAATGTGTTGTAGAAGTTGTATTAGATTAGTTTAAAGCCTTGTTTGAAAGCCACATTGTTTTGGTTATTTCTATTAAATTAGAAAATTGAAAACGTTTTCAAATGAACTTCTTTTTTTCTTCCTCATTGAGTTAAGACTCAATCATTTAAATTCATTAAAAATACTTATACTGCATGTAGGCACTGGAGATAGAGTAGTGACCAAGGTAAATACAGTCCCTGCCCTCACAGGTGTTTTAGACTCCTTGTGAGGATGGTGCGTGCTGTGACAGAAAGTAACGCAGAATATAGTAGGGACACATAAGACCCCACACTTGGTTAGTCAGGGAGGTGATCTCTTCCACGAATAAAAGGTAAAACTGGTCCAGACAAAGAGTGAAAAGAGGCTAAAACATACAGAAGCCTGGCAATGAAAGAATGTGTTTGTATTTCAGGACCTGAGAAGTCCAGTTGGCTGGAATGGAGGTGAAGTTGACGTAGGAAAACAATAAGCTATAGACCTGAGGAGGTACTTTTCAAGCAGAGTTTCTTGAAAACCATGTGGAAGGGGTTGGGGCTACATTAGGGGCAGCAAGGAGCCCCTGAAGAATATTAAGCACAATGGGCTTTGGGGAGTTGACACATTCAGAATTTACTTTTCGAAAGATCATTTTAGCTGTGAAGATGGGCTGTAGAGAAGGTTGGAAGTGGAGGGGCAGTTGTAGGCTCTTGAGGAATCCAGGTGAGCCCTAAACTGGTTACCTGGCAATGGAGAAAATAGTCCGATTTTCGAGATTTAGGAAGTAAAATAGATCAATAATTGAGGCATGGGTTGCCCAAGAAACAGAACTCACTGTGTGATTTTGTACATGTTGCTTGGTGTCGCTGAGCCTCACCTGCACAGTGAGAGGAATCCTCTGTTTCTCATAGAATTGTTGGAGGAATTACCTTAAGTGTGAAGCACTTGGAGAAGTGCCTCATATATGGTCGGGCATTAACAGATGTTGGATGTTGCTCTTTACTTTCTGTAACATTGCTCAGCTGGCTGAGTGAGGGCAGGCAGCAGATGCAGAATGATGAGGGCTGGATTTTGCCAGGCTGGTGCGTAAAAGGAAGTCAGAGGAGTTTAGAACGTTGGCTGAAAGCAGTGGTGTGATGAACCACAGGCCCCGGCTCCAGAGGGATGTGAGAGGGAGAGGTGGTGGTTAAGGAGAACATTACTGGGATGGACGGGATATTTTGATGTTGACAGCCTGGGTAGTTGAGCAGACAAACTGGAGGATAGAAGGTTGTGGTCGCATAATAGGATAAACTGAGCTAGTGATGTTTCAAGGCGGCAAAAATGAGGGAACAATAATATCCCACTGCCAACATTGGAGGGTGGGGCAGAGGGGGAAGCGGTCAGGTGGCCCATCTGCATGGACAGTTGTGGGCAGTGGGAACGGGGAGCAAGACAGTGCCAAGATTGGTCACTAAGGTAACTCCATGTGTGGAGGCCACCCTTAGTGTGTATTTCCACAGGGTCACTTGCCATTCTCCTTCATTAAATCCAAAGGGCTCTACAAGGGTGACAGTAGCCAGCACTGGTTGAATGCTTTGTGTTGGGCACTGTTTAAGCACATTTTGTGTAGCAGTTCTTTGTGAAGACTGTGAAGTAGGTTACCCATTATTAGTTCTATTTTTAAATGAAGGAACTGAGGCTCAGAGGGGTTACATAATTTGCTCACACCTGGTGCCAGTAGGGGGCAGACATTAGCTTTAAAAGTTAGCTTGGCTTCTGGTCTGTGCGTGTAACCACGACAACAGCCTGCCGCTCAGCATTTGAAGTCACTGTTACCTTTGAGTGAATTGGCTTCTCTGGAGCATTCCTCCACCCTGACTTAAGAGTGAGTGTTGGGGAAGAAGGGGTCCATTTATAATAAATGAATAGTGGGGGTGGGGGTGGGGGTAGGGGTGTGGGTGGAAGGGGAGTGGTCCATGGTGCCCACTAGCTCCCACTTCCTCTGGGCCCAACATGAGAACAGTGTCCACCACCTCAGGGAGGAGGCACCTACCTGGGCTTGGGAACCAGTGCCTGAAGGTCCTGGGGCTGCTGGGGTGGGTGCTGGCTGGGGGGACACGGGTGGGATGGGACAGGAAGGCTTGCTCACAGCTGCTGGGGCTGCGCCTTGTCTTCTGTTGCCTTCTCTGGGCACAGGAAGGCTGCCCCAGGGTGGCCAGTCACTGAGCCGAGAGAGCTAGAGGGGCAGCAGTGAGGCACTGGGCCCAAAGCCAGCGTGACCTCGGGCCCTGCGCCCCCACCTGGCCCACACACAGAGCCTTGGGTGGAAGATGCGAGCAGGCTGTTAAGAGGAGGCTGGGAAGAGCCCCGAGGCAGCCGGGCCTCAGGACAGACAGGTCAATGCTCCCGGGCCCTGGGCAAGGCCTCCTTTGCGAACCGAGTGCTAAGGAGGGCAGATCCCCTACCTGGACCGCCTGTGTATTTGCTGGAGACCAGAAACTTCTGTCTTGTCCAAGCCCTGGTTCCAGCAGTTTATCCTGGACCCTGAGATGGACCCTGCACGTGAAGAGGCGGAGAAAAGCAGGGGTAGGTGGGAGAGGCCTCAGCGCCTTGTCATGGGGTCACTCCTCAGCTCGAGCCGGAGCCCATTTCCTTGTGCCACGTGGGGTTTACGCACCTGGAGTAGGCACGCAGGATGCTGGCGGGGCTGCCACAGTCCCTGCGGGAGGGCCGGGCCTGAGAGGATGACCTTCCCCAAGGCCGGGGTGAAGCTGATGCTGTACAGCAAGTCAGCACCTGGCGGCTGCAGGGGAGCTGGGCAACAGGGCTGAGAGCGATCGCAGCCACGCAGAGCACCGTTTGGCCACGGTCTGTGTAGTCCTGGTTCAGCCTGCCAGGGACACTGCAACTCCGCATGGTGAAGACGGCGGCCTCCTGCGTAGCACTGGCGCCCTCTGGTGGACACTGACGAGCAGGACACCGGCGCTGCAAAGGCGCAATGACTGGGAGGCCGCTAGGGGCGCTGCAGACCGGCCGGGCTTGTGGAGAGATACATGAGACAGGTTTCCTTCTGTCTGCTGTGTGCTTAGAAGGGGGCCCAGATATTTTATAAATACAGGAGATTCATCCTGGTTCAGTCCTGATAATTTAAAACATTAATCCCTAATGATCAAGGCACAAACTTCTCTTTGTTCTGGGAGTAGCAAAAGCATTTCCTAACATTAAACTGATTATTCCTCCACACTCAAGTGTCTGTGGTTCTTAAAGTCCCCGAATGCCTTGAGAGGGAATTAGGAAGGGCACGGAAGGCCAGGATGTCCCATGCCCGCTGCTGACTCTTCCCATGCCCCTCCCACTCCTACGTTGCTCACTGGATGTCCAGGGTGGGCTCTGGGCACCTAGAGGAGGTGGGTGCGTGGGCGGATCTGGCTGCCCGTCCCTCCTGAGAGGCAGGCAGAGTGGAAGTACTTGCTGCAGGCAGAATCCCCTGGGTGCAGCCCGGGGAAGGCCCCTCATGGGTAGGCCTGGCCCATCTCTGAACTAAGGAGGATGCTGGCGCTCACAGGGCTCTTTCTCCGCTTACTTGGCTCCCCCTGCAAGAAAGGGAGTGATTTTCTTGGAGAACTTTCTAGGGGTCTGATGCAGGAGTGCAATCCCCTACAAGGGCCTCACCCAGTAACATCGCCTGCTGACCCTCACCTCCCTCCCTCGTCCTTTACCTGAACCTCACTGAGAGCTCTGTTCCTCTTTTCTTGCACAATAGACTTTGATGGCCCAGAAAAGCAGAACTCAAATCCATGCCATCCAAAATGGTTCTCTTTTTCTCAAAGGAAGGGCTGGGTCATTCCTTCTCGCTGCTGGAGGGGGCTGAATCTTGAGGTGTTCAGGAAAACAAATGAGAACAAGGCAGCTGATGGCCACATTCAAACAGATCGAGATTCATACTGAGCCACACTTTAAAAAGCTCACTTACTGTCTACTAGTCACCAATTTCCTGAAATAAACAGCCCCCCCAAATTTTTATTAACGTGGTTAGGGGGACCCCTGTGAACCCATTGTGTTGCAGTGTAGAGATCTATATTGCCAGCTGTTCCCATGATAGGAATAGAGATGCTCGGAAAAGTTCAGACGCAGGGAGATGACAGTTGACCCTGAACTTGATTTCCTCGGAGTGCTGTGAAACGCTCCCCCGAATCGATACGACGCAGGATAGCTTGTTAAAGTTTTAACGATGATGTTCATAGATTCTCTAGCAAAAAAGTTTGTCTGCCAACCCTGCTTTATTACACATGAAATGATTCTTTTCATACGTAATTGAACGCTCCAAGTATAATAAAGTTAAAGGCATAAACATGTGAGAAATGGGGAACACTGCTTTGCCCTGAAAGGTTCTCTCTCAACTCACAAAAAGTGTGGGGAGCAGGGAGAGGCCCCCAGCTCACCTCTGTGGTGAGTGACTGTGCATCAGGGATGCAGGGGAGGGATGGTCCAGCCTCTTAGCTCCGCCACTCCTCTCTGCAGGAGCAGAAATAATCTTTGGTTTATACCACTTCTCTAATTTGTTTCAGCTTAGCACTGAGGCTAGATCATCAGAGAGAATGTGAAGAAGAAACGGGATGGGGAAGGATTTGTGTTGCTGGAGGCAGCTGCCTATTTGGGGTAGTAACTTGGAGTTTTCTAAGTAGCCCAGGTGCCACTGGCAGCGCATGCTCCTCCCAAGTCCACGCCATCGGGGCTGTGGCACATGTGTGTGTGTGGGGGGAACAAGCGCTCCTCTGCCACCACGCCCAGCTCCCAGCTGGCACTGCAGACCTGCCTGGCAGGTGTGGTGGCTGGAGTGGGTGCAGGTGCCCTACAGGGACGGCCTACCACTGCTGGCTGAGGGCTCTGCAATACGAGAGATCCAGCCAACCCTTGGCCATGTGACAGGGCCATCTGCACCCCGGGAGCCTCAATTTTGCAGCTGCCACCACCAACTCAGGCAAATTTGACACGAGCTCAGGAAACAGCATTTCCAGAAGGTTCGTGCATTTCCAATCTGCTATGCTCTGTTCTCCCCTGCAATTGCCACCGACCAAATGTTCATTTGGATCTAAGACCCGATGCTGATCAGCAAATGTATGGTCTCATCACAGCAATGGAAAGGAAATCGGGGCTCAGGTGGCCCTCTGAGCAGGCCGTTCCTAGAAATACACACATACACACACATATGCACACACACACATTATACACACACCATTGTCAAGTGTTACACATGGATGCATTCTTCGGACATGGCATGGAAGAGGAATTTTTGTTATTTTAACTTTTAGCACAAAATCAACAGCATTCTTTAATGCTATTGAAGGAATTCTGCAACGAGTATTCCTTTTGCCAAAGTAAAATAAGGACCCTTCATCTTTCTGCTACATAAACTATATTTATATCTGTGCATTTGTATCTTCCGTGAGCCTGGGTTGAGGCTCATATCTCTTTTGGAAAATGCGGAAATGTTGGCTCCAGACTAGCTTTAAAGTTTTCATGCTCCATTTAAAGAACAGGAGGGAAGGCTGAGTTACATGCATGGAGCTGTTGGCACTAAGACTCCATCCTCGTTGCTATCCATACAACGTCATCCACCCAACAAACAACACTGCACAGCATGCTGGGAGACAGCACTGCAGCTCAGCTGCATCTCCAATGCACTCTTGGATATCTTAGTGACTGTGGCTTCTTATTAATTAAATAACCGCGCAAAGACAAGACAGTTTTCTGAATACACAATAGAAGTAATTGGGGAGGACTGGGTGGCCCCCTCCCTGTTGTGTTTGGTGACCATCCCCCACATGTTCCTATTCACTAATAGGTGACTCCTGCTGTCATGTTTCAGATGATCTTGAGCGTAACTTGGGGAAGCAGAGGAGGAATTCCACTTTATAGAGTAAAGGAAACAGTGAAACATCCAAGTTCATATGACTGTGGAGGGTGAGAGACCAATGAACCTGGGCTCTGGGAAATCTGGGTGCGCACCTATAATTGTGAGCCTAGAGAAAAGCGAGTGTATTTTGAAATCCTTGAAGGAATGTGTGCAAATGAGTGTTTTTTCTCTAGGGCTCAGCCCCACACCGCTGCTCCTGGTGGTCCCATGATGGCAGAAGTCCCATCAGCTGGAGAAGGGTCCCGGGGTCCCAGCCTAGCCAGGGGCAGCGTCTGATCTTGTATCGTTGGCACCCAGTGCTGGGCAAGACACGGGGCTGGCTGCTCGTTGAAGGAATGAGTGGGGTCCGTGCGAAGGTCTGTGAAGACTAGTTTAGGTGGTGACAGTGCAACGCCGCACTCACTAGGAGGAGAGGCCGCAGGCACGCAAATTCTATTTGATTCGTGTGAAGGAGGTCACCCTGGTTTATGATTGGTGTTTTTCCTTCCCCTGGCAGCAGCGAAGAATCAAGGCACTCGACTCAGGCAGGATCAATCATTCATTTCTCTTGGCCTGTTTGCAAATTTTGAGAAAGCGTTTTGCCTATCACTCTCGAGTTCCTAAGTGGAAAGAGGTGAGCCTTGGGTGGCTGTGCTTCTGCGCTGCCTGGAGAAAGCGGCAGCAGCGGGGAGTAGGTGAAAAGGAAGCTGGCCCGCCGCCGAGTGAGGGATGGAGAGCTCACAGTGGAGAGCAAGGGAACCTGGACGCGTCCTCTGAGCCTTGGGTCTGTCACTCGCAACCAATGAGCCCTGGGTAATGAATTTGCTTGTACTGACTGTTAGGGAATGAGCATGTTCTGCTTTTATAAAATAAGAAAAGAAACATGGAAGTGACCACACACTTACCTACAGACCCACACTTAGACCAAGGGCTCCATTTCCCTGATTTCTGGGACAAGCCAAGTGAGCTCGGAGGTTGCCCCCCCTTGGCTTCCCGACCCAGCTATGTGAAATCCAGTCTGGCGACTGGGCGGGAATCAGGCTGCTGCTGCCACACGCCACTGCCCCTTTGTAGAGAGCCATTGGCCAATCTTCAGTAACATGGAAATGGAACCAAGTCAGGTAAAAACAAACCAGGACACTGGCATCTAGGAGGGGGGAAGCTTCCTGAGTCTGTGGTCTTGGTAAACGTAGGTTTGGAAACCTCCCACTCAAAACGGCTCATCTTTTCACGGTCTTACTGGTGTCTCTTGAGCAGAAGTTGTACATTGGATCAAGTTCAGTTTATTGTTTTTGTCTTTTACGCTTGGTGTTGTCTCTTAGCTTTGCCTACCTGAGGTTGAGAAGATTTTTTTCTTCTATGGTTATCTTTAGACATTTCACTGTTTTAAGTTTTTACACTGAGGCCTCTGACCCATTTCAAGTTCATTTTGTTGTATGGTAGGTTGGAAGAGTCAAGGTCATTTCCCTCCCAAGGTCATGTTTCCTCTCTGCAACACACTCGTCCTCACACATTGGAGCAAATTGGCCAGAGTTCACTGGATAAACCAGTGGTTCTAGCTTCGTTCTCAGGACACCGAGGCTGGGTCAGGGCCTTTTCTGAGTCTTTCGGACATTGTGTACCTCCAGGAGGGCCACATGATATGAAGCATTTCTGAAACTACGTATCTTTGGGAATCACAGTTTGAAGACTACTGGGCTAGAGGAGGGCAAGCTGATACACGAAATGAGGGATACCATCTTGAATTACAGTGGAGGGACTTCAGAAATTCGTCGGCCAATCCTCAAGTTTTATTAAGGGAGGTATCGTAAATGACACAACTCAAGACACATGAGAAATGAAAGACCAAACTAAGACCTTGGTCTTCTATAATGGAAGATAGCATTCTATTCCGTGATGATATTTTCTCTACATGGTTAATAAGCACTGTGATAACTGCCATTAACTACACTCTATTAACTCTAGTGTATGATCTATGGAATTGCATTTCACAGTACATTAGTGACAAAAGTTTCTGATTTTTTAATACAATAAATATAAACTGATTAGCTTATATGGCTAGAGGTTAGCCTGTTTTTATACCAATTTCCCAAGCTGCAAAGCTCTATCAGTTAAATATTTACTTTTTGGAACACTTTCTTTTTGTTAATTTCTCTACTGATGTTGATCCCCAAATCATATTTTAAAGGTCAACTCGCTATTTTTCTTCATTTCAAGCTGCTTGGAATAATCCTTAAGGAGAAAAAGACTTGAATGGAATATGAGTGCTATCCACACCAATAACTCATTGTGATCTTAACCTTGGGAGAAACAAAGAAATTACCAGGAAAATCTTACTGAGTACCATGAAGATGAATGGAGGTAATAAAGTATGTAAAACACACAGAACGATGCTTAGCACAAAGCAGACATTAGATACCAATGTTTGCTTGACACGTGAAGTAAGTGATTTAAAAGCAAGTTAGACATTGGTGAAGTGGTGGCTATCCCTTGCCTATTCTCCAGCGAATCCGAGTTCCCCAGAGGAATCTGAGAAGATAAGCAGGCCTCTCCTTTTTATAGTAAAGAAACAAGCAAGCATCTCTCAGTGCTATTTTTTTTTTCACCCGAGGAAAAAATTTCCAACCATCTCAAAGCTTTAAGGAAAACTAGTTTCTCTGAACAAGACTTGTTATTACTTGGGCAGAAAAACCAAAGGGTGTTCATTACTCCCCAGCAGAGAAACCACAGGATTTGAGGGTACAACTATCGTCTATTAGCAGTGAGGTGCCCACCAGCTCTCTTATTTTGAAGGCATTGGCTCAACCAGCTTTAGAGACCACATCGTCTTCTCCCGAAGAGCCGGCCCTTTCTCCGCTTGTCAGCAATGGCATCGGGTGGGGAGCTTTGGGGACTCGACCAACTATCTTCTAAGCTACATGCCAAACTAGTTTCTACAGTGGGTTCTAGTCCAAGACTCAACAGTTCTCAAACATCGTAAGTTCCTGGCATAACTAGTCATTGAGAAGGAAGAAAGCGCCAGATGTTATTTCCTAGACAAACATGAAGCTTTGTGGAATGCAGCAGTGGACCAGGAATATGAAAATCACCATAGAAGCGAGTTATTGCGCCACCTCCTGGCGACTTCTTTTTGTCACCAGAAGACTTTTGATGGCAAGTGTTCATAGCTAGATGTTGGGAGATTGGGAGGCAAGACTTGGATATTTTACCCAAAAAAGGCATCTTTAACCCATCCATTCTTTCTGTGAGAAAAAGTTCCGCTCTACCAAAGAGAACATGTTTCAGAGACAACACCTTCGGCATCCCAGGGACCTCAGAAGTCACCAAAAGAAGCAAAATGGTTTTTGTTTTTTTTTTTAAATATAGTTTATTGATTTTTTTACAGAGAGGAAGGGAGAAGGATAGAGAGTTAGAAACATCGATCAGCTGCCTCCTGCACACCTCCCATTGGGGATGTGCCTGCAACCAAGGTACATGCCCTTGACCGGAATAAAACCTGGGACCCTTGAGCCCGCAGGCCGGTGCTCTGTCCACTGAGCCAAACCGGTCAGGGTTAGGACAAGTTTCTTAATTGCTCCACTCAGTTTTCCTTGTTTGAAAGTGGGCATATTAAATACTAAAAATACTATTTTATAGCCATGTAAAGATTCAATGAGGTAACTTACTTAAAACACATAGCATAGGG
>PVJC01024073.1:0-26006 GCA_004026665.1 Murina feae
CAATTAGAATATGCATTTAGTATTCGGATACCTCATCATTCTATATATATATATATATATATATATATATATATATATATATATATATATTCCTTCATTAATTATCTATTCTCCTTCTGATTGATAGTTTTTGTCTTGGTAGGCTGATATCTTCAGTCAGATCACCCTCACAGTTTGCTGGCGAGAAGTCTTCTTAAGACAGTCAATTTTGACTATCTCTATTGTAAATAATTACAGTAAAAGTGAGTTGATATTTACTTTAGTTATAAACTATACCAAGTATTTTTAAATGTAATTTTCACAATAACCTTGAAATAGATGCTTTCTTTTTAGCCTTGTTTTCCAAATTCGGAAACTGAGTCCTAAAGAATTTAAATAACCTCATCAAGCACACAAAGCATGATATTGAGATGGGGAAAAAACAACACACAAAGAACAAACTCTCTGTGTCTTCAGAGCTTAAGTACTTAACATTTAGCTGCTCATAGTTGATTTTGTTACTTAGCTCTCAGAGGGAATGTTTATTTTAATTTCTATACTCTTGAGGACATTGCCATCACTGCCACCATGTGCTTCCTACAAATAGCTACTATCGGTCCCTTTTTAGAAATGAGGAGAGTGGTCCCTAGAGAGATAGATGAACTGCTCAAAGTCACACAGCAAGGAAGTGGCTTAACACACTTTGGAATCTAAGTTTTCCTGGCTTCAGCATCTTTTATCTTTTTACTCAGTGATGCTGGTATAAAGTTTACCTGCCTACTCACATTAACTGGAAAAATGGGAATGTTTTAGTTCTCAGTTTCAGATAAGTTTCATTCCCACGGCTGAGTTGTATTGGGTTTCACTACCTTATTCTCTCAGAAACAAGAAATAAGTATTTGACACTGTGTGACCTGGCTTTCTCATTCACCTGAGATACAGACATTTAAAAATTTAAAATCCTTCAGAGGAAAATGATGAGCTGGTGCTTTAAGGCAGTAAACATAGCAGACTGGGGAAAATTCATTTTAAAAAATGCTACTATATATAATATAATACTATTTTGTAGAAATATAACCAGAATTGAAATAGAGTGAAAAAAAATTTTATGCCTTCTCACAAAATTCCACATTCCTCCACAAGATAATAGATTTATATTAGGCTTTTCTATGCATAGTATAGACATGAATTCAATTGTTTCTGGTGTTCTAAATTATCTACAAACAATGATGTCAAATACTTAAGATTTACAGATGACCTTATGGGTAAAAACAAACAAACAACAACAACAAAAAGCTAATGTGTCTTCTTGCATCATTTTCAATGAGCTTTTAAATGATAAAATGATTGGGAAAATAGTTTTTTTTTTTCTTTGAACCCAACTATGATATGTCAGAGGGTTGGGGGAGACATCCCTGAGAGACTTAGTTTTTGCATATTAGTAACAACAACAGAATATTTAATGAACAAAAACTACACCATCAAACCAGTCACCTAATAGGTATGAATTAAGTTCCAATTATTTACCAGAGCAAGTTATCTGTCATCTTCAGAGTCTCTCCATAGGCAACTATTATTACTTCCTTTTATAAAAGTGAGGAAATAAATATTGAGCCATAACAGTTAGTGTATCAGGCATGGTTCCACTAGAAAACAGACATTGAGATCATTTAACATAAAGAATGGAATACACGGGTGGCAAAGGGACAACAAGAGGACCGTGAGGCAGCCTAGAGATGAGCAGTTATCAGGAAGCTGTTGTGGCTCTCAGGCTGAAGGGACAGATGAAGGTGGCAGTGTTTCACTCAAGTTACTGACTGGAAGACTGAACTACAGAAGGCTTATCAGAAACCAGAGCCACTGCTCATGATGATGTCCAAGGTGGCAAGAGTGGGGAGGCTTTGCTTCTGTTCTGAAGGCACATAGACCCAACAAAACATGGACTGACACTTGTCATTAGTTTTAATGATGCTCTTTCCATGTTAATACTTAGTATTACCAAAATACTTACTATCTGATTTCAGGGAAAGGGTTAATTCTCTGGATCTTTAGTTCCTTTTGTGAAGAACTTTTGTGAGGTAGAATTGGATTATAATTCAGATCTCCTGAAATTGTCAGTGTAGGGTCTTTCCTCCGCATCAATCTACCTTGATGGCCTTAAGAGGACTAATGTTTTAACTTTTAATTGAAACCACTTTCCCCACTGCATCTGTTTCTTGCTCATACAGTAACTTAATAATATGGACAGTAGACTAGCACAAAGTTAAGAAAAATTACAATTACATTTAGAGGTTGAAGGGTTTAACATGGATCGTTAATCTTAAGAGACTGGTGTATCAATTCAGTCAGAGTTATATCCCCACGAAGAATACCTGTGTCACTGGGATTATATTCACCAAGAAAAAAAGCTGTGACATTCTAGCTCATCAAACTGCTAAAGACCATGAAAACTTTGATAGCTGTACAAGCAATTAAAAGAGTTGCATTCCAGAACAAGCAAGACTTTGACGATGTGTTACAAATTATTTTTAAGAATTCTACTGGACTGTAGCTAACCAACAATTTTGGGAGTCTCATACATAGGCTGGAAGAATCTAGAGAGGAGAAACAGATCATAGACAGCTTTCTGCTGGCAGTAATTCAAGTAAAACCCTTGAATACTGAGTTGATTTGAATACCATGAAACAAGAAGATTCAGAGAATGGAGACCATTCTGATCCCAATCTTTATTCTGAGTCTAAGTTTCTTTACTCAGAGGAGATGGCCAACAGCAGCTTCTTGACATCAGAAAAAAGGTAACCATGACAAGCAGAGGTGTGCAAACTAGACAAGTAATTGAAGTTCAATGTGAGAAATGAACACATGCTTGGCTGTCGATCTGAATCCAGGCAAGCGTACTAGGAAAACCTAACTGCTCTAAAGAGAAAACCAGACTGAGCCCCAGGATATTTTTCTCCTTTTGGTGGGTGATAGGGAAAAGTGTGGAAATATGGAATTAAGGGACTACCAATTCCTGCCTGCTATCACCTTCTGTGTAGAATCTAGGATAATGCCTATTTGGCTTCATCTCTCAACACCTCCAAAGTTTCTGACCGCTGACTCTTTCCAGAGCCATATTCCAGGAATACTGGACCCAGATCCCTTCAGTTGGTCAAGTTCAAAGAGTTGAAACAAAATTATTGAACTCATCCCTAGGATTAACAGTAAGTTAAAATTTACTAGGTAATTGTCTTCCCAGGCTTCCCAAAACCTTCATATTTACATATGGCCTCTGAAGAACTTTGCAGTATACTTAGCTCCTCTGTGAAACTTGAAAATAGCATTTCTGTTTAGAGACCACAGAACTGGCACTTCAATACCCAGAATAATGTTCAATGCTTGATCCCTTCAAATCCTAATTAGGCATGCAGTCTGATGAACTGCGTAGCTCCACTCATTATCCAGCCCTTTGAGCCTCAGAAATCTCAGATTGATCACTGGTCAACAAATAAAGCTTTTTTTTTTCTTTTTCCCCTTCTAATAACAGTCAACTATTATGTTTATACTTCCGAATGAAAATAATACTTCAGCTATCCATCACTTGAAAGCCAAACATGAAGTTCACCCAAAAGCAAAACTGGCAGTTAGCTAAGCAATTGCTTCATTTTCAAAAGTTCTGCATTAAATTCAAATGTTATTCCAGGTTCACTGCCATTCAGGTTAAATTGACATTTAACCAGAAAATATGCATTCTTTCCTAACCTTTAGAAATAACATAAGATTTAGACTTTACAATCTTGTTTCTTTCTCTCATACTTGTGTTCCTTATCACTTTATTAAGTGACCAAAATATTACTTCTCAACCTTTGATAGGAAGTGATGAGCTTGTCTAAGAACAGCACAGGTAGAGACAATTCAGTATTACAGTAGAGCTGCTGAGAGCATTTTACCTCATTTTCTCTATAATTTTATTTATCCCAATTTTTAAAAATCAATTAAAAGGGCAAAAAAACATACCATGTTTTTTGTTTATGTTGTTTATTTCCCAAGATGGGGTTCAAAATTTTCTTAGAGCAAACAGAAATATCCTGTTTAGTAGACAACAACAAAAACCCACAAGTTTTTAGCACTCCTATTATCAAATTACTCTTCCCAGTCTTTAACCAAGGATAAAATCAGAGCCAACTTCTTCTATTTGAAATGTTAAAATTGGCCAGAATATTTTCTATGCAAAAATGTGAGACCATAAAATTAATAGTGGAGAACATTGGCCAAGCATTTCCTTCAGAATGAGCATGGAATGTAGAGAGGGTCAGGAGTCAGGCCTCATGTGAAGTTCATTCATGGATTATTCATGCACAAGAGGGGGACCGTTGTAACTTGATGGCCAAGGAAATTTAAAGGAGAAAGAAGTGTTTTCTCTAAGAGTTAGTGATAGGGTAATTGTGCACCTATAAACCTGAGAAAAGGCAGACGTAATGACCAAAAATCATCTTAGTCATTATATATAATTTTAAAACATAAAGGCATTTGATTTAAGGCATAATTTAGAAGTGATAGAATAGATTGATTTGAAAGTTCTCCAGAGGGTATAAATCTGTGTATCTATAAACCGGTTTCTCTGACCACGTGGATGAACAGAAGGTGGCCGTATTGACACAATACGAGAGTGGAGGTTAAAGAGAACTGACTTATGATACCTATCCTGGCACTGATTAACTCTTGATCAAATCATTTGTTTAAAAAGTGGCTACACCCAGTGTCCAGTGCTCAATTGGCTTCTATTACTATTTGCCAGTAAAAGGAACCAGGGCTAATTCTTGGGGTAGGGAATATCCAAGATGAGCTTGAAGGCTCTTGTAGTACCAGAGAGTAAGGAAGTGTTCAAAAACAAACAACCAAACAAACAAACACACCAAAATGATGGGGCTAAGGCAAAGGGACACAGGTATCAATTGAAAGAGCTCTTAATTGCTGAAGTTGGGATAATCTGAGCAACTAAATAGAAAAAATAATGTCTTATAAGCATGCTCACTATAAAGTATATATCTATGTGTCTATGCTGATGTAAAAAATGAATTGAATACATTTAAAAATGGGAGATAAGAGAAAATAATACAGAAGAATTTCAAATAATTTATGTGGATATTCTCCCCACAAGGAGCACACGTATTCATCTTTTCAGTGTGGGCTACGTTCAGTAATTTGCTTCCAAATAGTACAGTATGGAAGGAGGGAAAGGTGGAAAATGATGCTACAGTGAGAAAACCTGCTAAACACCACCTCAGCCAAGGATCATCAGGGATGTGTCATGTAAAGGGCATGCACTTTTGATATGATGAGATTAGAACAGCACTTAACTTCATGGCTTTCTCCTCCTAAAAGCTAGCTGATAACTCTAGTCTGCCCATAAGAAAATTATCAGACAAACCCAAGTGGAGGGGAATTCTATAAAATACTTTACCGTTGCTCTCAAAACTATCAAGATCATCAAAACTATGGGTAGTTCGAAGAGACTATCATAGCCCAGAGACAAATAGAACTTCCTAAAAGGGATCATGAAACAAAAAATGGTATTAGTAGAAAACCAATTAAATTTGAATAAATTATAGTTTATTTAAACAACAGTTTATCAATATTGGTTTCTTGATTGTAACAAATGTGCCATATTAATGTAAGATGTTAATGGAGGAAAGTGGATACCAGGTAGTCAGGAACTCTTTGTCCTATTCTGGCAACTTTTCTGTATTTTATTCTAAAATCATAAAATATTTACATATTTTAAAAATGGGTACATTAGATGTATTTTAATAAATATGTACATATGAGTTTTAAGTAACACAAATTCACAATTTTAAAACTATTTTTATTTTTGTATGTAAATGTGTTTTTTCTAGCAATATTATATGTCCTCCTGCTTTAAGAATCTGTCATACTCTAATTTTAATGTTGATGAATCTCAGTATATTGAAACTTAGATTAATTAGAAAGTATTTTATAGGTGCTACCTCAATAAATACTAAAGTAAATATGTATTAACTCTGAAAGATTGTTTTCATAGATGGGAAAATGCTGGATCAATGTGTATGTGCATCTTAATGGCTTTTTCCTAGGTATTGATACATTCTTTTTCTAAACAATTTGTATTATTTTTCAAGATAATTGATACTGAAAATGTGTAGAAATTTCACAAAAAGTTTCCAGTGTTAATTTTTATCTTGTTAAAGAAATATTAGTAAATATAAAGTTGTAATTATGGCTTGAACATTGATATGGCTCTGGGCAAGCAACTTTTCTGTCCCTCAGTTCTTTCATGTGTGGTATGAAGATAGTTTCAATAATTACTTAAAAGGGATCTTTTGAGAATTGAGTGAGATAGTATAGACAAGTACTTAGAATTAGGCCTAGTATGTAATATAGTACTGGAGCTATAATGACGAATGATATTAGTTAAGATAAGTGTGAAATTTCCTCTTTTTTCCCCTCAGTTTAATTCTCACCTTCATCCCCAAATGTAACCACTATCATCACTTTGGTGCAGATCTTTGTAGACTATGTTTTAGCATCTACACTACATAGGTGAACATGACACAGTATAGCAATACCTCATTCTAGATGTGCATTTACTATCTATATTTCCCCTCATCTAATTTGAATATAAAAATGAACCATTAATTCATTTCTATCTTGATATTCTCCTATTCAATTTGGACATATCTTTGTAGATTGTACATATTATTTTTCACGTTTAGTGGAAATACTATTCTTAAAATGACATTATACTTGTTTTCCTGTAGTTTGATGATTTTTCAATTAAGGAGGTTTGGTAATGTTATATATTAGAATCATTCAATCTTCATCTTTGGGTTTTCTTTTATTTCAAATATTTTTATTTCTCTGTTGACTTTGATAAATATACTATCCTCTGTTTTATTATATTTATCAGTTGATTCTGAAATTTAAAATTTTAATCTTTCTGGATATTTTATGAATTTTAGAAAAATTGAAAAGTCATATGTTGTGATTTACTTACCATATTTCTATCTGATTACTAATTTTGTTACTTTGTATTTAAATAGTTTGCCCAAATTTCAATGATCCTGACTGATTTCCCAGAACCTAGGTTGCATTTTTATTCGACTATTATGAAATGAAAACTTTTGTGATTTTTATTCTGAAGTAAAATGTAATTTGCATATGTGCTTTATGATTTACTTATGCTTGTAGATATTATGAAGATGGTACTTTTGGCCAGGTTTTTTCCCTATAGGAAAGAAATTCATGATCTTAGAGAACTTTTTTTTTCAAGTATAGATATGTAAGAATGCATGATCCTCATTGGAAGTCTAATTGTTTTCTCATCAAAGATTGATTTAGGAAGATAAATACGGGATAAATAACCCGTAGAATTTTTCTAACCTTTGAAATGGTAATAGAAACATTAAAAAAAAACTATCACAAATAGTTTTATATCTTGGAAGCCAATCACAGCTGTCATGGATAGATTTAGCTAGTAGCTTCACTCAGGATTTTATGTAGAATGCAATTAAAAACCCCATCCTATATAATAAAATCATAGTATGCAAATTATCTCCTTGACCGGGAGTTCATCTGGGAGTTTGACCAGCGGGCAGGGCCAGCTGGGAGAAGGGAGGCCCTGGAAGTAGCAGGAAGCTGAGGAAAGGGAGAGAGTACCTGGCCTGTAGCCACTAGGGATGATGCCAGTGCACGAATTTTGTGCACTGGGCCTCTGGTGTAAATATAAAATTAATCCACACTCACTTTCTCCTTCCAGTCTTTAAATGAAAAGAGATATTAAAATCTAGAAATTAGAGAATAGATTTTTAAAAATCTTATACTATCTACAAATTCCCTAGTGTGCTTTTACTTTAAATTAGATGCTGCTTACAAAACTTCTTTTATATATATTGAGTATAAGGAAAAGAACATGAAACGAACAACCCCACACAATATGCTTAACACTGTCTCAGAGAGAAATTATCAAGACAATGTTTTAAAAGCATACATAACACTGCTAGGTAAATGATTTAATAGGAATTAGGATATGTTCTCATTTTCTTTATAGCTCAAATCATTCCTGATGCTCATAGAAGAAATAGCTTAATTACCAGGGTTAATGTATGGCTTGAATTCTCTGAATACCAGAAAGACTTAAGAATAAGGTTTGGGTCACTTACTAAAACTATTTCACCTTTAACTCTCTGCTTCAGAGCCATGTTTAGCTCTCTGTGACAAGATGTTTGTATAATATATCATTGTGGGCAACACAATCTCTGTCATATGCCAGGAAATCCACTTTATTGGTTTTTGTATTGTAGATAATGTGGTAGCATAGAAAAGCCATAGGTATAGTTATCAATTCCCACATTCTGGGGAAAATGTCAACTACTATGGTCATCTGGATGAATGAAATATTCTGTGTTATTAAAAAAAAGTAGAGTCCAGAGAAAGAGACAGAGTAAAGAAATAGGCAGAAGGGAGTGTGATTTGTGGTTGAATATACAGACATACAAACTAATATGTGCATAGATGGAGTCATAACAACTCCTCGTGGAAAAGGGCAATATCTCATCAGGAAAGGATCGCCGATATTAAAAGAGAATTGGAAGTTTCACTGAGAACAAAAAAGGACAATAGAGCTTATAAACCAACTTTTAAAAAGCCTGGAGTTTTGAACATATCACAGAACTTGAGGGTCTCCATCGGTGATTCAATATGATAGATGAAGCTGGGGTGTCAGTTTGGGAATGTGTTAGGAAGAGCTGTGTGTGTAAGTAATGATTAGGAGTATGGTAGCAAGTTACGGAAAGTTTCTGTCTAGAAAGAAGACTTTTTAAAAAATGGTTTTAGAAACATAATATTGAATATAATGTGCAGAGTAGATTGCAGAAGAAAAAAAGTCAGAGTATAAAGGAGACATGATTTCAGTCATCAAGGCTAGCAAAGATGATGGCCTGAACCCTGACAATGAAGAAGAAGAAGGAGGGGGAGGAGGAGGAGGAGGAGGAGGAGGAGGAGGAAGAAAGAAGAAAGAAGAAGGAAGAAGAAGGAAGAAAGAAGAAGCCGTTTTTAAAAAGAATATCTAGGAAATTAACCCGCTGGGCTTAAACTCTGACTTCTTGTGAGAAAGGTGGAAAGAGAGAGACCTACTTAAGGCTAGGAATAAAGACATAGAGAAACCAGAGGAGAAATGGATGAAAGATAGTGCACTTGCAGAAATATTTTATCTGAAATTCTATAGAACTATCTACAGAAATAAATATATTCTAGGCAAATAGAAATTAGGAGGTGGAAGTTGGAGGAGGCTGGGATCTAGAGTCACCAAATTTTGTGTCATTGGTTTACAGGGGCCTAGGGAATGGGGTTCCCCAGGGATAAAGGGAGAGAAAATAACCATATCAGGATGACCCAGGTCAGAAAGCACAGGCTTGAGTGCCAGGCTCTGCTATTAACTAGTTTTGCGGACTTAGCCTCATGTATATGTACATATATACTAGAGGCCCAGAGCATGACATTCAGGCATATGGGACGGGGGAGTGGGGGGGAAGGAAAGGAATTCCATCAGTTTGGCCTGCAAGACCATGGGGAGCAGGCAAAGCTGACAGTCAGACATCCCCTGAGGGGTCCTTAGTGCTGCTGCAGAGGCAGGAGAGGCTCCTGCCACCGCCACTGCGCTTGCCAGCTGAGAGCCTGGCTTCTGGCTGAGTGGTGCTCCCCCTGTGGGAGCGCACTGACCACCAGGGGGCAGCTCCTGTATTGAGCTTCTGCCCCCTGATGGTCAGTACATGTCATAGTTACTGGCCACTCGATTTGCATGTTAGGGTTTTATTAGATAGGATATTTGCCTCACATTTTTCACAGACAGAGTCAATAATAGTCACCTCTTGACAACTCATTTACTTAAAACATCCAATGTAATGCAAACGTGCTTTGGAAATCCTGTGGGCAGTTTCTATCCCTTTGATTATGATATATTTTCATCAGTGCCTATATGTTAAGATGTTTACTGTAGCATTTAAATGAAATATTGGAAATGGCCTAAATAACTATAGCTAGAGATCACTTATATAAGAAACAGTACATTAATTTACATGAAATTGTTATTATGCTGCCAGGAACTTGTATTGCTATAGAGAGTGTAAAATCACAGTAATTGTTTACTGTTCCAAGTAAAAAAAGGTACAAACCTTATATGCAGCATATTCCTCACTATCAAAAATATGTGCATAAAAAGAAAGGAAAAAAGCTAGAAAGAGGATTTCTAAATCCTTAGCAATGTCTTTTGGGAGATGATACTATGGGTGATATCTTTCCATTTTAGTGCTATTATAATTATTACTAGGGGCCCGGTGCACAAAAATTTGTGCACTCAGGGCGGGGGGGGTCCCTCAGCCCGGCCTGTGCCCTCTTGCACTCTGGGACCCTTCAGAGGATATCCACCTTCTAGCATGCCTGGCCAGCCTGGGCTAGGGGCTGATAGCTGCTTGCAGGCTGGCCAAGCCCGCAGTGGGGACCCTCACCCCATGAAGGTGTGACCAGCCTGGGTGAGGGGCTGAGGGCTGTTTTCAGGCTGCCCACAGTCCCTTCAGGGTTCAAGTCCCTACTGGGTGCCTGGGCAGCCTGGGTGCAGGGCTGAGGGCTGTTTTCAGGCTTTCAGTCTGCCCACAGCTCCTATTGACCCAACATCCCAGCAAGGCTGGCTGGAAGCAGGTTTCTTTATCTTCTATAATTGATACATTGTTGCTTTAAGCCCAGGCCTAGGCAGGTAATGAAGCCTCTTGTTTGCTTCAGCTCTGTGGCTTCCATAATTGAAAGAATATTTCCTCAGTAGAGGCCTAGCCAGCCTAGGCAGACAGTTTCCTCCATCGCTGGTGCAATGGAAGCCTCCTGTTTGATCTAGTTTTGTGGTGGTTGGCTTCCATCTTGACTGGGTTAATTTTCATACAGCCTCTCTGATTGGCTGGTGGGCATGGCTTAGGTGTCCCAGAGAAACAGTCAATTTCAATATTACTCTTTTATTAGATTAGATGTGGGTATATAGGTGGGAGGCTAGAACTTAAGTATTTCTTTTAAAAATTAATTCACTTGTGAAGCAAAGTAAGCAAGATTACTTTTAATATGTAGAATCTTACCCAGAAAGAATTTAAAATGATCATAGTGGCCCAATGATCCCATATATATCAATTACAGACAGATACTGGAAAGCCCCAAGAGAGGGCATATTTCCTGAGTCACAGATTTGATGGCAGAGCTGAGCTATGACCCCAAGAATTCTGGATTTTTCTTGCACAAGCAAAGCAGTTGTGATTAGAAACTCCCAAGTAAGGATCCCTGTGCTGCAGTTGGTTTCTGGGTAGATAAGGACCAATAAAACTGCAGGATGTGCCATGAGATATGGATGGAGACTTGCTTTCCACTTAAAAGTTGAGGAGGTGGGGAGCAGATCAGAAGGAAGAACCAAGACACACATGAAGAAGCTTTTTTTCCAAGGTGGCTCCTTCTGTCTGGGTCACCTGACAGAGAGATTCAGGGGCTTCTGGAGTCTTTCTGGTTCTGAAAGGCTCACCCCAACCAGGAGCTTTTCAAAAGATTTGTTGTTAGAAGGCCTGGCTCTGTCATTCAAATTTCTTTGTTTTTAAATGATATTTCTATTGATTTCAGAGAGTGAGGAAGGAAGAGGGAGAGATGGAAACATCCATGACAGGGAAACATGGATGGCCTGCCTCCTGCTGACCTGAAATTGAACTATTGATCTCTTGATTCCTGGGTCAATTCTCAACCACTGAGCAATGCCAGCTGGGCTCTGTTATTTAATTTTCTGTGTGGACTTCAGCAAGTTACTGAGACTGTGTCTGGTGCAATTTCATTATTTTGAGTTTAAAATGGTACTAATCATAACTACCTTGTTCAGATTTCAAAGATCATGTCTTTAAAGACCTGAACACAACTGAGTGTCATGACTGGGTGGGTGGTTTTGATAATAAAGAACAAGAGGAGGAGTAATAAAAGAAAAACATTACAAAAAAACAAAAAAAACAAAACAAAAAACAAACAAAAAAAGAAAAACATAACAGAGACAATGACAATAAATATAACAGTAACAGGGATGAGGAAGATGAGGAGGATGAGGATAAGGATTACAATGATGATGAGAATGAGGATAAAGAGCCTTCTCTCTTAAAAGTTTAAAGCGTTCCCAGAGATAATGCTGTGTTTTGTGTGTGTCAACGGCTCTCCTGTGCCACTTGACTGTGAACTTTGAGTACAAAGTCCTCTCTTCTTAGAGACTCATGCTGTGCTTACTGACAAATGAATGGACTGCAGTAACTCACCACTGCTGGTATGTATTACAGCAGACAAGAAACCAATCTGTTTTCTGCAAGAGGCCATCTCATGTTTTCCTGCAGGGGGCAGGTGGGGAAAACACTGCATTTAATTTAGCTGGCTGCTTCTGATTTCTTTTTCATGGATTTCTTTTTTTAATTCTTGATTGGAAAATGGTTTTCTTTTACATTTCTTTGATGGATTTATTCTGGTGCTCTTTTTTAGCTTTTTAAAACATGGGTTTTTGCTACAGGAGAATTGCCCTCCAGATATTTTAAGGAGGTTGTCTGATAAGGTCTGGACTAGCTATCCTGCTGTATCTTGACAAAAACGGACTTTTAGGAGATGTGGCGGCCAGTAGTCAGAGGATTAATCTTGAACATAGTTAAGGTGCTCTTGACAATAGACATGATGTATGCTACCTGAGCCTTGGTGTCAGGAGGGTGATTTTAGAACTTAATTTATGTGGAGGTAGAGAATGTCTGACCTCACATACAGAGCTCTGTAAGAAAACAAAAGCCATAAAACTGCATCTATAATGATCGCATAATTTATTAGTATGGCTGTTGCTTCAGAGATATTGGTATTCAATAAAGTGAAATGTACTGGAAGAATTATAATTGTTGTCCTAATGCTGTTATAACATGCATGTGTGAAAAGGAAAAAAGCATCTGGGTTGCAGAATGTCTGCATTATTAACTGTGAGGGATGAGGGTTTACATTGGCTGAATACTAACTCTCACCTTCTCTCTAATTCCTGTAAATCATCTTTATTAAAATGTTCATATAATTGTCTTTATCTAATGATAGCATATGATACATAATATTTTATATCTTGATTTTATTCTCTTAATAATAAATGATTAATTTATTTATATATTTGTAAATATAGATGGAATTCTTATTAGTATTTCTTCCTCTGAAAATAAATACATATATTTTTCAACTTCCTTACTGGTAGACTTTTCTTTTTCTTTTTCATGTTTTAATGTTTCTATAATGAGTTCCCCACATTTAACCCCTAGTTCAGGCTAGCCTTAATTCAAGAACAAATTACCTCAAATGTGTATGGTCTGCAAATTTCCCACTGATCTACTGACCTCTGACATCCTATCTTTCATCCTACCTGTACATGGCTATCGAGATTATCATATTAGAGTTCCAGGCCAATCGATGACTTCTCCTTTGCCACTAAGTGAAGTGAACACCTTTAGTATAAACTTACTTCTAGTATGAACTCACACAATTAAATAGGGAAAAAAGCTGATTAAAAATTGGGAAGAGGAACTAAATAAATTCATTTTTCCAGAGAAGACATACAAATGGCAAACTGGTGCATGAAAAGGTATTCAACATCAAATGCCATCAATACATTGCAAATCAAAACTATATTTAGAATGCCTTAAACCCATTATAATGATTTATATTAAAAAGATGAGAGATAACAAATATTGCTGACGATGTGGGAAAAGAGGACTCCTATGCACTGATGGTGGAAATGTAAATTGATGCAGCCACTATGGAAAACAGTATGGAGGTTCCTCAAATTTTAAAATAAAACCACCATGTGATCTAAAATCCAATTTCTAGATCTATGTCTGAACAAAACAAACAAAACAAAACAAAACAAAAAAATACTAACTGGAAAAGATATCAGCTCTCTCACTTTAATTTCATCATTATTTGTACTAGAGGCCCAGTACACGAATTCATGCACCAGTGGGGTACTTCTGGGTGGCCTTCAGGCATCAGGCCTAAACCCACAGTCCAATGCCTCCTGCAGCTCCTACCTGCCACTCCCGCTCATCCCGGCCCCTGTGCCTACTGCAGGCTCACGCCCAATCAGTCCCAATTGGGAAAGGCTCGTGCTGTCACAGCAGTGCTCACCAGCCATGAGCCTGGTGTCTAGCTCCCTCCCAAGGGGAGTGGCCTGTGGGATCGGGCTAAAACCAACTCTCTGACATCCCCTGAGGGGTCCCAGATTGTGAGAGAGTGCAGACCAGGCTGAGGGACCTCACTGGTGCAGGATTGGGCTGGGAGAATACCACAGAAAGGCTCCAGGGTGTACCTGGCACATCTCACTCAGTCCCAATAGACCAGACCCCAGCAGCAAGATAACCTACTGGTCAGAGCATCTGCCCCTTGTGGTCAGTGCATGTCATACCAAGCAGTTGAGCAGCCTTAGCACATCATTAGCATGGTTGTTTGGTTGTTGTGCCGTTCAGTCTATTTGCATATTGCCCTTTTATTATTTAGGATAACCAACAGATGAAAACAACCTAAGTGTCCATTGATGGATGAATGGATAAGGGTGCTATATATACACAATGGAGTAACTTTCAGCCATAATAAAAAAGAAGAAAATCATGCCTTTCTATAATATGAGGAACTTTGAGGGTATTATGCTGTGAGGAGTAAGTCAGACAGAGAAAGACATATAATTTATAATCTCACTATGGAATTAATATTAAAAAGTATTCATAGATACAGAGAAAAAAATGTGATTGCCAGAGGTGGGGGCTGAAGGTATAGCAAAATGGGTGAAGGTAATCAAAAGTTACACCCTTCCAGTTAAAAGATAAATAAGTCTTAAAATTTTTAAAAGTATTTAGTGTCATCTGAAATGTAGCAATTTCATATCCTATCACTTCCCCTCATAAAAACTTTCTACATTTTAACCATACTAAACTCTATCCTTATATTTAACGATACTACAATTGTGCCCCCAGATTAGTCTCTTTATCTCAAAAACTCTTCAGTCTCTGAAATCTTTACTGTCTTTTAAACTATATTTCAAACACTTTTACAAGTCTTTCTTCTGCTACTTCAAATTTATACCAATATACCAAGAACTTCTAACTTCCTGGACTATCTAGCAAACTGTGTAGTATCATAGAATTTCTATTACTAAGAAACATGAAATTTATAAGGGGAGGGCAGCCATACCACATATTAACTATAAAACAACACTCTGAATGTCACAGATGTTATTCACATCTCCCATTCACTTTGTAGTCCCCCAACTTTGTGCTGTGCATGTACTAAACATTATGGTGATAATGCATAAATTTTGCTGAATGCATCTTGCATGTACTAGACATCATACCCAACACTTAAAACCAACATCTCATTTAATCCTCACAACAAGTACACAAAATTAGTGTTATCATTATTCTGAATTTACAGATAAGAAAATAGCCTAGGAGGATTCAGCTACACACCCAAGGCCACACAACTCCTACTTAATAAAACCAGTACTTGAGTTCAGGTTGTAAGAGTTCTTAAACTTTAGTATATTTATTTTCTTAAAATTTATAAATTGAATCAATAAAAGTCTTTGGAAGACCTAAATTGGTGACCCATGACCCAAGGTCCATGACACAAGACAATATATGGAAACTCTATTAAAGTCAAGCCAGAGGAAAGTAATATACTTTATGGACTATTAACTAATAATAACATGGCATTACTTAATTTCTAATTAAGATATATATATATATATATATATATATATATATATATATATATATATATATATTCTTAAAAGCTCAGGTAAATTGACAACTAATTTAGTTGAAATGCATTTCCTTCTATTATCAAAGGCCTAGACAAGTTGTCATGTTTTCCCCTGTCCCATTCATTCTAGATCTAAAGACGTATTGCTTTTCATTGAAGGATATTGACCACAAATGGATAATTCATCTTTGCTCAAAATAAATTATGTTTCCTGCCCTTTTGGAAAAATTAATCATTAGGCCAAATCCTTCCTGTGTTTGCCCTTTCTAGGGAAACCTTACATTTGTCAAAAAGAATGACCACTCTTCATATCATTTTCTTTTATATAAATTATAGTAGCTTCCTCATTTATCCCTCTGCCAGTTATCACCATCTATATTAGATGTTTATGGCTGCTATAACAAATTACCTCAAACAAAATGCTTCAAACAATACAATTTTATTACAGTTTGTTTTTGTTCAGATTAAAAGTTCATCAAGGCACTCAACTTCACTGGGCTAAAATCAAGCTTTCAGCAGGACTGCTGCTTTTCTGGAAGACTCTATAGAGGAAAAGTAATTTATTTTCTTTAGAGCCATATGCATTCTGTGACTCTCTGGCTCCATCTTAAAATTGAGCAGCAGTGGGTTGAATTCTTCTCAGAGCATCACTCTGATATCCTCTTCTGCCCACCTGGATAATCCAAGAGAATTTCCCCATTTCAAGCTCCATAACATCTGCAAAGTCCCTTTTGTCTTGTATGGCAACACATTCACAGGTTCAGGATATTAGGATGTAGTCATTTTGGGGGGGTGGGGGATAATGATTCTGCCCATCACACTATCACTCATTCTCACTTATTGTACAAACTGTGATGAGAGTAGACTATTTCAAATGCATATGAAAACATTCATGTCCATGTGAAAAAATCTTCAGTAGCTCACTCTTACATGCATGACATACAAGGGACTTCAAAATTTGGCTTTTGTCTACTCGGTCATTTTCATAGTCTTACTGAACCACTATTCCTACTAAACCACTTTTGCTTCCACTTTTATTCCCTTCTACCACTAAACTTCTCATAGGCTGCTTTCTTTACCAAAAATTCCCTCCTCTCTGACCACCTCAAAAATGCCTCCTCTTTTTTGAATTCTTAGCCCATTCTTCACTTTTTTCATAAAATTTTCTGTGATTCTTCCTAGGGAGTATTAGCTACTATCTCTCCAGGAGTCACCATGAGTCCTCAGTACATGGAATCTAGGAGCACCAACGAATGAGTGGTTTGTCCTGATAGACAGGTTTTAGGGAATGCTGTTGACCAAGTCACAGTTAGCTTGCACAAGATATCTCCAAAGACCTATACAGAAGACATAATCTCATGTAATGCCTAATGACTAGCTGTGACTAGAAGAGGGATTCTTATTGACAAATATAACAGCTGACCCACGCCACATATAGGAAGGTCATCTTGGGTCACCTACTCCTACTCTTATGCTGACAACTGGTTCAGTACCAAATTAAAGCAGTTCATCTTCCCTTCACAAAACAACTATTGCAGCATGGGAACAGAATTCAGAATTGAGGTCTAAGTATGTCTATGTGGCATTAGAATCCAAACCACCTGCCCTTTGCTCCATTTTTCCTAGGGTCCTGGAATTTTTTCTCTTTGGATTTTTATATACTAAGGGTAGTTGCTTTATATCTTCAATCCCAAAGTTTCCCTTTCTTAAATATCAAAGTTAAAGAGATGGTTAGAATTTATTTGCTGAAAAATAGTCTTCTGTCTACATGCCTATGAACAAATATTATCATTGCTTTCCAACATCCTTATAACATCAAAACCACCACTCAGTGATAATGTTTTTTTGTCAAGTTAAAAACCACTGATAAAGCTTGAGGTTATATTGTGTTTCTCAAATAATCAAGGCAAATTTGCAGTAACAGTCTTGCTATAGTAATAAATAAAAACAAAACAACATCAAGCTCCATATTGTTCAGGGACTCTCACTATGACATCATTATTGGCTCATCAACACTTAGAGAACTGTGAGCTTTTTTAGGCAATACAAAATGATCTCTTTGTTACGAATCTTTAGACCCTAGCATGATATCTGAAAGAAAAATGGCTTTAAAAAAAGAGCTAAAATATAAATGAATCATTTTAAAGAAGGTAATTATGTAACTGACAGAGAACATAATTCTTTAACACCCTTTGACAGCCTTTAAGTTATAATACATAGCCACCTTAAGTGAGAACTATCCTGATTTGTTTAGTTCCATTACTTGTAGCATATTTGTAGCCTAGTAGACAGTAAATTAAAAGAGTATTTCATTCAAGTATAACAATAGAGAAATATGGGTAAATTATAATAAAAATTTATATTAGAAAATAAAATGACCAAAAATAATGAAGATTATCCTGATGAAGAAAAATAAGGTAGAAGGGCATGTTCTATTAAATAACAACATGTATAAATTTATAGTGTCAAGACTCTGTTTCATTATAGCAGTAACCAGATACAGCAAACATACATAAAAACTAGAGCTATTTTAGAATGTCAACACAGATAAGTGAGGAAGGAATTATCTATTCATAAATGATCTGAGAACAATGGTTTATCCAAATATGAAAAAATGGGTCCCTACCTTACAGCATGCATTGAATTTATTAGCACAAACACTAAAAACTCAAATATAAAAGGGAAACCATAAAACTTTTAGAACAAAAGGAGAGATAATGTATCCATATACCTGGAGTAGGGAATGATTCCTTATTAAAGATATACATAAGCACACATATATGTGTGACAAACCAGAAAAAAAGGAAAGACCATTGCATATTAATTTCTGAGAGTTCAGGCAACCACAGAGTCCATCCTACATTCTCACTTATGCAGGAAACAAAGCCAGAAGTCCTTTTCAGCTGTTCTCAACCATTTGATCTCCTCACCTCAAACTCAGAGCTCAGGCAGTGGCCTGCCCCAAAATATACCCTGATAGCAAGACCTACCTTCCCAAGATGATTTCCAGCAGACACATCCAGAAAGCCAAACTCACCTGACTGATGAAGAACTGTCTCTGCTGAAGGAAACCCAGAAAGTATGGAAGAGGAGACTGCTTAATCAAATGTGCAGATCACAATGCAAGAAATCAGTGTCACTAAATTAGGGTAAACATAAGCTAAGGAAACTAATAAAACTCTATTAACTGGCCATAAAGAAATGGAGATTTGTGAACTGACAGATAAAGAATTCAGAATAACTTTCCTCTTAAAGAATGGTATTGAATTACAGGAACGTACAGACATCTAAATGAAATTAGGACCAAAAAAATGAGCAAAATAAAAAGTTTGACAAATGAATAAAAGCCATTAAAAAACCCCATCAGTAATCCTACCATAGGAAAAAATAATACAATGAATGAACTGAAGAACTCATTAGAAAACTTCAAAAGCAGACTCCACCATGCAGGAGAAAGCATAAGTGACCTAGAGATTAAGATGTTTGAAATGATTCAGTCAGAAGAGTAGAACAACAACAACAAAAGAGTAAAATAACATGAAGAAAGCCTGTAGGACTCAGGACACAATAATAAGAAACAATATTTATGTTATGGGAATATCAGAAAGAGAAAGGCACAGAAACTGTACTTAAAACAATACGAGTTAAAAATATCCCTAACCCGGGTATAGATATAGACATTCAGATGCATGAGGCCCAAATGAACCCGACATGCCTGATTCAAATCTGGCCACATCAAGACACATTATAATTAACTCATCAAAATTGAAACACGATTTTAAAGCAGCAAGATAAAAGGGAAATATCAAATACAAACAACTTCCATAACGCAGTTGATGAACTTTTCAACAGAAGCATTTCAGGCCAGGAGAGAAGAGAATAAGATATTTAATTATGGGGGGTGGGGGGTGGGGAATACTATCAATCAAGAATTTTAAATCTGTAATGCTATCTTTCAAAAATGAAGGAGAGATAAACACTTTCCTGAATACACAAAAATTAAGGAAGTTTATCACCATTAGACCTATCTCACAAGAAATACTAAAAGGCGTTCTTTAAGTGAAAGTAAAAGAGCACTAACATCAAAAAAACAAAAGAAAACATAAAACTTACTGGTAATGGTTAGTATATAGGAAAAGTTAGATTCCTCTAATAGGTAATTGTGGTGCATAATTTGTTTACATTACACAAAATTGACTTTAAGAGTCAATTTCTTGATAGGGCCCACCCTAACAAGAAAATATAACATTTGTAAATATTTACACACTTAACATCAAATTACCCAAATACATAAAGCAAAAACTAATTGAACTAAAAGAAAAAATAAAGAAAATTATAGTACTAATTAATACACTATTCTCACAATGCATAGATCATTCAGTGTCAATAAAGAAACACTGGATTTGAACAACATTATAGATAAAATGCATGTTGGGAGATCAACTGAAGGACTTGCATGCATCCATAGGAGCATAATCAGTGGACACGGGAAACTGGGGGTTAGGGAGGAAGGGGGGGAAGGGCAAGGGAAAAAATGGAGATCTATCTATCATCTGTTGTAATACTTATCTATCACTTGTAGTAATACTTTAAGCAATGAAATAAAAAAAAAAAAAAAAAAAGGATACAGAGAATATTCTGACAACAGTAGAATACACATGTTTTCCAAGCACAGATGAACTATTTCCTAGGATAGACCATATAGTAGGCTACATAACAAGTTCTAGCAAATTAAAAAAAGATTGAAATTTTACTCAGTATCTTCTCTAACTATAATGACATGAACACAAGGAAATTAGGGACTCTACTGAATAACCAATGAATTAAAGTAGAAAATGGAAATAAAAAGTCTTTAGACAAATAAAACTGAAAACACAATATACAAAAACCTATGAATGTAGCAAAAACAGTTTTAAGAGAAAAGTTTATACCAGCAAATGCCTACATTAAAGAACAGGGAAGATCTCAAATAACCTAACTCTATTCCTTACAGCAATGGAAAAAGAAGTACAAACTGAGCCCAAATATATCCTAAAGAATAATAAAGATTAAAAATAAGTAAAATAGAGAACAGTAAAATAATAATAAAGATTAACAAAATAAAGATATGGCTCTTTAAAAATTAAACAAAATTGACTAATCTTTTGTTAAATAAGCAAGGAAAAAACAGGTCCCAAATTCACAAAATTATAAATGAAAAGAAGACATTACAGCTGATAACTCAGAAACACAAAGAATCAGAAGAGGCCACAACAAACAAATATAAGCCAAAAAACTTGACAATATAGAAAAAGTGAGAAAACTTTTAGAAACACAGCATAACAATACTGAATCAGGATGAAAGAGAGAATCTAAACAAATTAATAGTAAGGATATTGAACCAGTAATAAAAAAAAATCTACCATCAAAGAAAAGTCCAAGACAAGTTGGCTTCACAGGTGTATTTTACCAAACATTTAAAGAAATATTAATGCCAGTTCCTGTGAAAGCCTTCCAAAATATCAAAAAGAAAAAAATACTTCCAAACCAATTTTATAAGGCAAGCATTACTCTAATGCCAAAGCCACAGAGGAAACTACTAAAAAACAAACTACAAGATCACTAATAAATACAGAAGCAAAAAATCAGTAATAGTAGCAAACTTAGCTCCAAATTACATGAGCAAATGGGGTTGCTCACAGGAATGCAAGAATGGTTCAACATACAAGTCAATTAATGTGATACATTACATTTATAGAATAAAAGAAAAACTATGTGATCACCTTGATAAATGCACAAAACCCATTTGACAAAATTCAATATCCATTCATGATAAAAAAGGATCTCATTACAAGTCAGGTATAGAAGGGATGTAACAACATAATAAAGGCTATATATGACAAAGTAATTCCTACCAAGATACAAAGGCATTTTTTACAGAAGTTGATAAAAAATTATAAAATTATATGAAACCTCAAAAGATCCAAAATAGCCAAAGTAATCCTGATACAAATGAACAATTTAGAAACATCACACTTTCTGATTTCAAGCTGTATTATAATGATATAGTAATCAAAATAGTATGAAACAAACATTAAAACAGCCACATAGACCAGTGGAACAGAACTGCAAGCTCACAAATAAACCAATGCATATACAGTCAACTAATATTTGATAAGGGAGCCAAGAATACTCAAAGGAGAAACTACAGTCTATTCAATAAATGGTGCTGGGAAAATTGGATATTCACTCTAAAATATTGAAACTAGACCCATCTTATACCAATCACTAGAATTAACTCCAAATGGTTTAAGAGTTAAATGCAAAACCTGAAACCTCAGACTTCTAGAAGAAAACAAATATAAAAGTATCCTTGACATGAGTCTTGGCAATAAATTTGGATATGATACCTAAAGCATCAGAAAAAAATAAAAATAAACAAGTAGGACTACATCAATCTAAAAAGCTCTGCACAGCAAAAGAAATGATGAAGAAAATGAAAACAGCCTACAGAATGGAGAAATAATATTTGCAAACCATATATCTGATAAGAGGTTAATATTCAAAATATGTACAAAAATAATTCATACAACTTAATAGCAAAAAATGATAATATTAATAATCCAGTTTAAACATGAACAAAGAACCTAAATAGACATTTTTTTCTAAGAAAAAAATATATAAAGATGACCAACAAGTCCAAAAGTGATGGTCAACATCACTAATCATTAGGGAAATGCCAATCAAAACAATGAGATACATCACTTGACGCCTGTTAGAACAGCTAGCATCAAAAAGACAAGAGATAAAAACTGCTAGTGAGGACATAAAGAAAACAAACCCTTGAGCATTTATGTGGGATTTTAAACTGATACAGCCACCATGTAAACCAGTATGAAGGTTCCTCAAAAAATTAAAAATAAAACTGCCAGAGATCCAGAAATTTCACCTCTGGCAATATAGTCAAAGAAAACAAAGGAAGTGCTTTCTGCACCCCCATGTTTCAGCAGCATCTACACTAATAAAGGAGTAATATGCAAATTAACCATCACTCTGAGACATCCAAGCCATGCCCACCAGCCAAGCCATGCCACCAGCCAATCAGAGTAGCTGTATGCAAATTAGTCCAGCCAAGATGGAGGCTGGCAGCCACGGAGCTAGAGCAAACAGGAGGCTTCCTTTGCAACTGCCTGCCTAGGCTGGCTGGGCCTCTGCTCAAGGCAACAAAGTTTCAATTATAGAAACCATGGAGCTGAAGCAAATAGGAGGCTTCATAACTTGCCTAGGACTCCACTCAAGGTAACAAAGTTTCAATTATAGAAGATAAATAAACACCAGAAACCATATTCCAGCCAGCCTTGCTGGGACCTTGGATCAATGGGAGCTGTGGACAACCTGAAAACAGCCTCAGTCCTGCACCCAGGCTGGCCAGGTACCCCAGTAGGGACCCAAACCCTGAAGGGGCTGTGGGCAGCCTGAAAACAGCCCTCAGCCCCTCACCCAGGCTGGTCACACCCCCATAGGGTGAGTGTCCCCACTGGGGGGCTTGCCAGCCTGCAAACAGCCATCAGCCCCTCACCCAGGCTAGTCACACCCCCATGGGGTGAGTGTCCCCACTGGGGGGCTTGCCAGCCTGTAAACAGCCATCAGCCCCTCACCCAGGCTGGCCAGACATGCCATGAGGTAGACATCCCTGTGGGGTCCCAAACTGAGAGAGAGCAGAGGCCAAGCTGAGGGACCCCCGAGTGCATAAATTTTTGTGCACCAGGCCCTAGTCATATATAATAGCAAGATCTGTGAAAAAGCTTGTTCATCAATGACTGAATGCATAATGAAGGTGTAAAGTGTGTATGTAATTTTCATATTCACACATACAAAGTGGGCTATTATTCACCCATAAAAAAGGAGGAAATCCTGCCATTTGCAACTACATGGATAGACCTTCAGGGCATTATGCTAAGTGAAATAAGTCAAATAAAGGAAGAAAAATACTGTATCATCCTACTTGTATGTCAAATCTAAACAAACAAAGATTGGATTTGTAGTTACCAAAGGCAAAGGGTGTGGGGGCTAGAATTAAATGAAGTTGGTCAAAAGGTCAAAACTTTTAGTCATAACATAAACTAGGGGCCCAGTGCACAAAAATTTGTGCACTCGGGGGGTCCCTCAGCCTGGCCTGTGCCCTGTTGCAGTCTGGGACCCCTCAGGGGATGTCCACCTGCTGGCGTGCCTGGCCAGCCTTGGGGAGGTGCTGATGGCTGTTTGCAGCGAGGTTGACTGGGATTTATTTAACTTCTAATGTTGAAACTTTGTTGCTTTAACCAGAGCCCAGGTCAGGTTGCTCCTGACAATCCAGGCTCCCAGCACTTCCTTGAGCCCAAGGCTGGAAGCAGGTAACTGAGGTTTGTTTATCTTCTATAATTGAAACTTTGTTGCCATGAGCGGAGGCCACAGCTGGCCTAGGAGGGCAGGAACCTTCGCTTCCTCTATCACTGGGGCAAGCCTCCTGCTTATTCCAGTTCAGGCTGCCCACAGCTCCCATTGACCCAATGTCCCAGCAAGGTTGCCTGGAATCAGGTTTCTGGGGGTTATTTATCTTCTATAATTGAAACATTTGTTGCTTTGAACAGAGGCATAGCTGGCCTAACTGAAGCCTCCTCCTTATTCCAGCTCCATGGCTGCCGGCCGCCATATTGGCTGTGTTAATTTGCATGCAGGCTGTGTTAATTTGCATTTGATTGGCTGGTGGGTGTGGCTTGACTGGTGGGTGTGGCTTAGGGGTCTTGGAGTGAGGGTCAATTTGCATATTACTCTTATTAGATTAGGTAAGGACTAGGGGGTATATGTACAAGATGACTACAGTTAACACTGCTGTATGGTATACATTAAAGTTTTTAAGAGAGTAAATAATGGTTCTCATCATAAGAAACTATTTTTTGTACCTATATTCAATGCAGGATGTTAACAAAAATAATTGTGGTAATCATTTCACGATTATGTTGTATACCTTAAATTTACACAGTGATGAATGACAATATATCTCAATAAAACTAGAAAAAAAAAGAATTCTGTACATCAAAAAATAATAAATTGAGTGAAAAAAAGCAAGAAATTGGGAGCACAAATATGTGGAATCCGGAAAACTAATGAATGCCTATAAATCCATTACAAAGAACATGTAATCCAATATAAACATGCAAAATATGTATCAGTCATTGTTTCAAAAGTACTGTAAATCAAATAACTTTCCAATCTCAATGACATACAGGAATGAATGTTTATTTCTCACTCATATGGTTTGGCTGAGGTAATGCTGTTCTATGTGTCTTTCTAGGGCCCAAGTTAGAAAGTCATGAATAAGGGCTACCTATGTTTTTTTTCTCTTGACATGGTTGAAAGCTGAAGTGCTCCAGCAGTTCACGTGACACATGAACACATGGAAGAGCATTTCATGTCATTATTCCATTACTGGCATTCATGTCACATTGACCAAAATCAAATGACCAAGTTCACAGTCAAGAAGAAGCAAAGCACAGCCCTTCTACCAAGACTGTATGCACCTAGCAATGATGTAGATATAGAAGACTATTACAGGGAAGTACTGAAGCAAGGAATTAGCCAACTAAATACATGAATAGGAATTTTACAGAATAATAAATCAAATGATGACTAAAAACACAACACAATGTTGCTCAAAATCATTAGCATTAGGAAAAAATGAATTAAAAATCAAAATAATGTAGTAATTTACATCTATCAATTTGGCAAACACACACACACAAAAGTTAATCCACCAAGTGTTGGCAAAGGAAAAGAACAATGGAAATTCTTACACATTGTTGGTTTGTGTGAAAATTTTCTCAATGTTTAAGAAGAAAATTTGGCATTATCTACTGAAGTTGAGGATACATTCGAGCAGGTATATATCTTGGTATATATGCTAGAAAAATTATTGGCATGTATTTCTAAAAACATAAGAAATTTTACAGTAATTGTGTTTATAATAGATACTCAACCAGAAACACACAAACACAAAGCAAAACAAAAATGCTGGGAACAAACTAGGTATTAATCACAGGGGGAAGGATAAACAGAAGAATACACTATGGCAAATTCAGACAAAATTCTATTCAGATAATAAAAATAGAGGAACTGCAACACATATCAATACAAGTATAACTCATGTCTATGATGCTGAGTAATAAAGT
>PVJC01024074.1:0-25788 GCA_004026665.1 Murina feae
TGGCTGCTAACAGCACCTTGAAGACCCTGATCTAGACGCTGACCCCTTTCCTGTCCATCTCATCTCTGGTCTCTGCACTTTGTCACACTCCGTAGACTTCCTGCTGCCATGTGTTGCTGGGACGATCCAGAAACCTGCCTTATCTCATCAATTAGACCAACTGTTGTGACCCCAAATCTCAGTAGCCTAACAGATAGCAGGTTAATTTCTCACCCACACAGTTTCCATTGATTTCTAGAGAGGAGTCTACCACATGGTGATTCAGGATCTGGCTTCTGCCCTCATCACTGACTAGAACTAGTACCTGGCTGTGCCTAGAAAATGCAACCTTCCTGCATGTCAGGAGAAAATGCAATGGTTGCTGTACAAATAGCATTGTTTCTGCTACACTAGGGAGCAACTGTTTTCTAAGTGTGATCTACACCCAATGCAGCCCACCTCACCTGCCTCAGTTTATCATTCTGCCCAGAGCCCAGAAAGGACTGGACTCCTGAGAAGACATCTTGGAAGTGGCTAAGGATGTGGACCAGGGCTTTTTCCTTTTCGCCACCTGAGCTGAGGATGGGTCCCAGGCACTCTGCAGAGAACCTCCGGCACTACAGAATCTCACAAATTGGGCTCTTTTTGACAAGTGTCAGCCCTTCATTTCTTTCAAGAAGTATTCTCTTTTCCCTCCTGGGGACTTGTTCAGAAAAGAGATATTCAAGTGATAGGCGTCTCACAAATATCTAGATGGAGGGGAAGTGGCATAAAGAATCATTTAGACAAAACAATGTAGATTGCCATGGAAACAATCTTTAGAACACACCAGGGAGAAAGAATCATTGTTAACATGGTTCATATTTTGCAGAGGTATCTAATCATCAAATTCAATTCTGGATCCTTCAATCACTCTGTTTTCAAAATGCTGGGGTTGTTACAGTCAGAGAGTACATGCTGGCTTTTAGGGAGTCCTTTTCCTATCCAGCTAATAATCTTTAATGAAAATAATGCTTTAATTAAGGCAACTTACTATTTCCCTGTTGTTTCATTTGAAGTCTGTGAAAGGTCAAGTTACCACTAAACACAATGAGTTTACTAAGCTTTCCAGAAGTGTTTATTTTGACAGCAGAGGCTTATAAGAATATGGGGAAATGTGCACAAGGAAAATGGGAGGCTTATCTTTTTTTAAAAATCCTCACTGGAGGATATTTTTTCCATTGATTTCTAGAGAAGAGGGATAAGAGGGGAGAAGGAGAGAGAAAGAGAGAGAGAGAGAGAGAGAGAGAGAGAGAGAGAGAGAGAGAGAGAGAGAGAGAGGAGAGAGAGAGAGAAAGAAGAAGCAGAAGCAGAGAAGAAAAGAGAAGAGAAGAGAAGAGAAGAGAAGAGAAGAGAAGAGAAGAGAAGAGAAGAGAAGAGAAGACACACTGATTTGGTTGTCTCCTGCACACATCCCAACCGGGGCTGGGGATCTTGTAACTGAGGGACATGCCCTTGCCCGTGGATTGAACCCTCAACCCTTGGGTCCTCCAGCCAACGCTCTAACCATTGAGCACTAGCAGGGCAGAAGGCTACCTTTTGCAATTCATAGAAAGAAAAAAAAAAAAGCCCAAAACAACAATGAGGTACTATCTCACACCTGTCAGAATGGTTATCATCAACAAATCAACAAACGACAAGTGATGGAGAGGATGTGGAGAAAAAGGAACCCTCGTGCACTGCTGGTGGGAATGCAGACTGCCACTGTGGAAGATAGTATGGAGTTTCCTCAAAAAGTTAAAAATGGTCATAACTGGTTTGGCTCGGTGGATGGAGCATTGGCCTGGGGACTGAAGGGTCCCAGGTTCAATTCCTATCAAGGGCATGTATGTTGGTTGCAGGCACATCCCCAGTACAGAGTGTGCAGGAGGCAGCTGATCAATGTTTCTCTTTCAATGATGTTTCTAACTCTCTATTCCTCTCCTTTCCTCTCTGTAAAAAATCAATAAAAATATATTTTAAAAAAAGAGTTAAAAATGGAACTCCCATTTGACCCAGTGATCCACTTCTAGGAATATATCCCAAGATACCAGAAACAGCAATCAGAAAGGACATATGCACCCTGTATTCATAGCAGCACAATTTACAATAGCTAAGATTTGGAAACAGCCTAAGTGCCCATCAGCAGGCGAGTGGATTAAAAACTATGGTATATCTATACAATGGAATTCTATGCTGCTATAAAAAAAAGAAGGGACGTTTACCATTTGCAACAGCATGGATGGAACTGGAGAGCATTACGCTAAGTGAAATAAGCCCGTCGGAGAAAGATAAATATCACATGATCTCACTCATATGTGGGATATAATGATCAACATAATTTGATAAACAAAAATAGATCCAGAGACAAATGGCAGGGAAGGTGGGGTGGGGTGGGGGCTAAGAGATCAACCAAAGGACTTGTATGCATTCACATTAACATAACCAATGGACACAGACACTGGGGCGGTGGGGGCTTGCCCGGGGTGGGAATAGCTGGCCGGGGTGGGAATAGCTGTGAAGGAGACATATGTAAAACTTTAGACAATAAAAAAGAAAGAAAAAGCCATACTTAGCTACTCAAAAGCAGTTTTTCTCAGACTTTTCTGCCCCGACATGTGTACAAATGTTTATAGGTATGGGTCATGTTTGGTCAGTAATAATGATTTAATATGGCTATTTAAACAAAACCTCTGGGGGTTGCTAAAGAACAGTTTGTTCCAGGTGTTACTAAAAATAAATGTCGGAGGAAGGCAGTAGCTTTTGTAAGTGAGGCCTCAGAGATGTAGGGTCACCACGACCCAGATCTGGGCCTCTACCCTGCCGGCACGGGAATGCAGTGTCTGCCGTGATTATCTGCCCACTCGTCTCCCAGGGCTCCACCCCTGCCCATTGTCTTATCTTGTGAATCCTGGAACCAGCTGGGTCACATGTCCTGCTCCGTGCACCCTGAGGACGTCTGGAGAATGAATTTGTGTTCTCTTCTCCCCTTTCTTTGTCTCCAGTCTTCCCTGTGTGCAGGCTCAGGGAGGAAAGAGTCAGTTTGCTTGCCTAAAATAGATGCCAGGCCTTGGTAAAATTTTAGGATTTCTTTCTTATCTTCTTCCATTTTCCCCTAAATGTAGTTGTTGAGCTTGTACTATGTACTGCATGGCCTCGAATAATGTTTCATTCAACATCATTTCATTGTACCATTGATGAGAAGAAAAACAATTTTCTAGCTTGGGCCACTGTCTGTGTGAAATTTGCATGGATTTTGTCTGGGGACTTCAGTTTCCTTCCACATCCCAAAGATGTGCACATGAAGTAAACTGGCCTGTCTACATGGTCCCAGTCTCAGGGAGTGTGGGTGGGTGTGAGTGGCCCTCTGATGGAAGGACTTCCTGTCCAGGGTGGATGCCCACCTTGCACCCTGAGCTGCCCAAAGAGGCTCTGCCACCTGTGACCCTGAACTGGAATAAGTGGTTTGGAAAATAATTTTCTTACTTGTTTTCATTAATTTTACTTAAATGTATGTATAGCTCACATTTGGTTCAATGTTTAATATTAGAAGTTTGGTGATGTCTTTGTGAGCCTAGCTTCTGGCTGAGCCATGATCCATCTGTGGGAGCACACTGACCACCAGGGGGCAACTCCTGCGTTGAGCGTCTGCCCCCTGGTGGTCAGTGTACGTCATAGCGACTAGTTGTTCCATTGTTCTGTCAATTTGCATATTAGCCTTTTATTATATAGGATATCAATTGGCCTATGATAAAATTCGTTTTTGCTTAAAGTCAGTTTCCAAGAACCTATCCACACTGAGTGAGGACTTACTGTACTTGACAAACGGGAATGGAATAGGGGAGATTGGATTAGCTCAAACAAGGTTCATTCCTGGAGTGAGGACATTCCTGAACTAAAGCAGGGCTCTGCCAGAAGGAATGAGGGGGTAAGGTTCTTGCTGTTGGCTAGGTATTCAGGAGCCACTGCCCAGGATGCCTTGTCATCAACTTACCTGCTAGCGTTTGAGAACTTACTACATGTAAGGCACTGTATATTTCTGATTTTCATCTAGTCCATATGGATTTTTTAAAAATCCTCACTCAAGGATATGTTTTTTTTTTCATTTTAGAGAGAGAGGAAGGGAGAGAGAAACATCAATGTGAGAGAGAAACATTGACTGGTTGCATCTTGCACATGCCCCACCCGGGGATCAAACCTAAAACTTAAGTATGTGCCCTGATTAGGAATTGAACTCGCAATCTTTTGGTGAAAAGATGACGCTCCAACTAACTCAGCCACCTGGTCAACGCATGGCTGTGAGTTTTGTTTTAATGGCAGGAACTGTGGCTAGGCACTTAGTAGCCATCCAATAAGTATTTGTTGATGTTTCTGTTTTGTTTTGTTTTTTAATTTGATGGTGAAGGGTTGAGAGAAGGGTGTAGAATTCAGTTTTTCTGGGTTCTTCTGGTTCAAAGATTTCATTTTGCCCTCACTATTAAAGGAAATGAAAGATCACCACATCTGTATTATGGTCATTTAAATCATGCAGATGCAAATGAATCTCAAATATATCTTCTTAGCTGTAAGTTTTCTCCTGGTCACCTTGTAAATTGTTTGACTCAGTATGTGAGGCCCATCTATATCACACTTACATATGTTAAATGAATTTAGACAGGCAATGTATGTGACTTGGCTAACTGGTCTCCTTTTTATGTGGCTTTTCCTCATTTTTTATTTAATAGGGAAATTGCTCTCCCACTGAATCTTAATTCACAATGTTAAGACTTGAGAAATGCAGTTTTCTATTCAAAAAGAATTTCCATCTTCTTACAGTCAAACACACTGTGCTCTCACGTGGGCACTTAATACTGTCAGGATGTCAATTTGACTTTGACAGGGCCCCCATAGATGGAATTTTCAACCTTTTATTCTTAGTTAATATGGATGAATAAGACGATAGTTGAGGTGTTTTTCCTCTCTGTGTTTTCATGGAAACATATGCTTGCCTGTAAGATTGGAATGACTGTAATATGTTTGTAAAGCACTCTAAGCTTTTGAGGGTGAAAGATTTCTGTACTGCTCAAGAATTATTATTAACTGCCTCCAAATGGCTCCCCCATTGTTGTTATCTCCAAATGCGATGATGCTCTTAATAGTCCCTAGAGCACTGGAATCTTTGTTCCCACCAAGAAATGTTTTTTTCTACTTTCTTTTAGATGTAGCAACTAGTTATAGCAACAGATTCATTGTCCTTTGATCTTTAGATCATGCTAGTGCCTGATGATTAGTAGGATGTAAGTTTTTAGATTTTTTTCCCAGGAGTAGAAGTGGACTGAACTACTCTCCAGACTCATGTAATAGCTAGCTATGGCTGCATAACAAATGATTTCAAAATGAAGTGGCTTAAAACAATACACATGTATTATCTCACACAGTTTCTGGGCGGAATGAGGGAGAGGTTTCGGTGGGTGGTTTTGGCTGAGGGCCTCTCATGATGTTATATCAAAGTGTTGGCCTGGAGCTGCAGGTACCTGAAGGCTTAACTGGAGCTGAACTGGGGTTTCCAAGGTGGCTCACTCACACAGCAATTGGCTGGAGGCCCAAATTCCTTGCTATGTGGGCCTCTGCTTGAATGTCCCTAAGACAGCAGCTGGCTTCCTCCAGTCCAGAGTGAGTGATCGAAGAGAGAGACCAAGGAAGAGGCTGTTATGCCTCTTACAAAGCAAGTCTCTGGAATCATACGCTGTCACTTTTGGCACATTCACTTTATTAAAGATGAATTCCTAGTGTAGGCCATACTCAGGGAGAGGAGAATTAAGCTCTGCCTATTGAAGGGAAGTATAGCAAAGAATTTGTGGACACACTTTAAACCATTACAACTCTCTTGATTTCTCCCCTTTGTTACAGGGTATTTGCAAAAACCACACCAAAGTCAGAGGTTTGCGGTCAGCAAATGGACAGGTGAATACTGTTCCCTCAATCTTGAGGTAAGTCTCACAGAATTTCAGCCTTCTAACCTAACCAAAGAAGTGCTCTACCAAAACTCTAAAAGGATGTAGTAGAGCGCAGCCGGTATGGCTCAGTGGTTGAGTGCCAACCCATGAACCAGGAGGTCATGGTTCAGTTCCCAGTCAGGGTACAGGCTCGGCTTTCAGGCTCAATCCCCAGCAGGGGCGAGCAGGAGGCAGCCCGTCGGTGATTCTCATCATTGATGTTTCTACGTCTCACTCCCTTTCTCTTCCTCTCTCTGAAGTTAGCAAAAAAAAAAAAAAAAATTAAAAAAAAAATAATAAAAAGATGGAGTAGAGGTTGGGTCTGAGAGAGACAGGTTTCTTCGTTCAGCTTTTTCAGTAATACTGCTTTTTGTGCCCCTTGTGACTATGCAGCGGGCAGGAGGTAGCCCTTCCCAGGGCATGTGTGCAGGATGGGAGAGCAGTAAGGATGGCTGCCAAGCAGGGATAGATGGGTTTGCATTTGATTGCTTTTGCCTGGACTAATAAGGCAGATGCAGCCAGCTGATGGTAAGACCTGGTCGGGAGTTTAGCTGGTTCTGTTCCACTGTTGATTGGCAAAGACCAGACACAGATGGTGAGAGTGAGGCTATGAGTGGAATCAACTCTTGGGATCAAGCAAGTGCCAAAGCCTCCTGCTGAAATTAACTGCAGCACCACTGAGAGAAGTGCAGAATCTGCAGGCGGGATTCTAGGCTTGGATTTAGAAAACAGAAACTATGGTGGTTCTGGCTCCTATTGTAGGATGTGAGGAAAGGAGCACTTGGTACCAGATGGAGAGGTTTTGAGAACAGAGCGTGACTGTCAGGCCACAGAGTGAAGCACCATGCCATAAAGACAGATGGGGAGAGGGGTGCCCGTCTGTGGTGGCTTACCGTCTTTTCAGTACTCATCCTGCCTGCGTACCCTTCACATAAGGCCTCTTCAAGAGCTTCTATTTCCAAAGCATTTTGGTTTAGAAGTCAAATGCAAGTGCTCCAAGCTTTAGTCCAGGCGAAGAGTACTTCATAGCTTTTCTTTTTTCTCACATTTAGAGACACCCAGGTTTCTGATATACTAATAAGGGAATCATAGAATGGTGTAATTTATGAAACCAGGAAAAAGATGATACATATAAAGACAAAGTAGAGCCCTAACCAGTTTGGCTCAGTGGATAGAGCATCCCCAGTGGGGGGTGTGCAGGAGGCAGCTGATCAATGTTTCTCTCTATCCCTCTCCCTTCCTCTCTGTAAAAAATCAATAAAATATATTTTTGACAAAAAAAAAGACAAAATAGAGTGAAAAGTAGTTTTCTCCCCAGTACATTCCTGATATTAAGACACCAGTGCAACAGAAGAGGAGGTGGAAAACATAGAAAACAGAGATTTATACTTCAAGATACAGATCCCTTATACATGCCATTACCCCACCAAAGAAATTAAATGATTCTCCTGCTGCCACCTGTGGGCACAGGTGGAAGAGGCCTGCCTTTAAGGGGCTCTGCTCTGGCCCTTCTCCAGCTGCACTACCATCTCCTGAGCAGAAGACCATCCATAGCAGGGAGGGAGGGGCAGGAGTGTGCTGCCTGGAGTTGACTTGATTCCTTCAGACCTTGTTCTAGGTACCCAGAAGCCAGATATGCCCTATCCAAACGGCCCTGAGCCTGCATCCAGGGCTCATATGGACTTCTCCCTTAAGTCCTAAAGTATTACTCCTGGACCCGTGGAATGGTTAAAAAATGTCTGTTTTATAGAGGGAAAGGTGGGAAAGAGTTTGGACATGTGGACTGGAATGTTTAAGGCAGTGGTTCTCAACCTTGGCTGCACATTAGAATCACCTGGGAATCTTTTTAAAATCCTGGTTTCTGGGGCTCATCCTCTGGAAATTCTGTTTCTTTGTTACTAACGTTGTGGCCCCACCCCATAACAAAGAAACAAATTTCCAGACGATGAGGCCCAGAAATCAGGATTTTAAAGATTCCCAGGCGATTCTAATGTGCAGCCAAGGTTGAGAAGCACCGGTCTAGGGAGTGGGGAGTACCTTGCAGTGTGGGGCTGAACTGGCTGTGCGGCAGGAGGAGGAAGACTGCTCTTTGTGGGGACCAGCTCTCCCTGCTGCAACAGGGAGCTCTGAGAGGTCTCAGAATCCTAAGTGCAAACGTGGTGTTCCAATTTTTTAATTTCACATATTGTTGGCTTGTTTTATATGTTTTACTTATTTTGACATTTGATATGTGAGACATGTAGCTGTTTTGTGGGTCCTACAAATGTTAGGTTGGTTCCTGCTCCCCATTGAATACAGAAAGCAAGTCGAATCCGCTTGCCTCGTTGTTTTTTAAGGCTTTTTACTATTGGTTCCTCTCTAATCTTACCTCCCACTGCTCTTCTGCAGGAATTTTCCATCCACCAAACCGATCTACTCATAGGCAGGCTCTGCCCACACCGGTTTCTCTGTGCTTAGGTTCACGCTATTTTTTCTCTGAAAGGCCTCCATTTGTGCCCTGCACTTGGATAGGCGAAGCTACTGTTTTAAGACCCAGACTCCTAGTTGTGCCTCCTCCCTCTGTACTCCTCTAACAGCTTTTGTCTGAGCCACTTACTGGCACTCAACGTGTGCAATCACATGTAGTCATATTTCTTATTACAAGCAACATATGGCTATAAGATAAGGAGATATCAATGCACAACAGTTTTCAACCCAGGAAAGGAGATTTAAAAAAAAAAAGAAGTCAGAAGAGTAGCTACAGAATCAGGAGAATCAAATACCAAAGACTGCAGAGAGGTCATTGGGAAAGATTCCTCCAAATGGACCATTTGCCCATTAGGAAAGGTCTTTTGTGGCCATTGAGAGAACAGCAGATTGTGTGGGCAAAAGCAACATTGTCATGGGGAAAAATAGAGATGAGAAAGTAGAGATAGCAAATATACTTTGGTGTTTCTCAAGAAGTATGATTCTGAAAAGAAAGAAGAAAGGAGACAGATTAGCTTGAGAGGGTGGAAGAGGTAGGTGGTTCTATTCTGTTCAAAAGATGGAGAATGTTTGTGGCAGAAAAGAGCTTGATTAGAGAGGGGAAACTGACAAGGAAAGAAAAGATAGTTGATTAAACAAAATCTGGGAATGGCTGCGCTCCAGAGCACAGGTGCTGAGGTTAACCTTAACGGGGAGAAAGGACACTTCTTGCTGCTATTGGTAAGGCAGTGAGGGTGGACAATGAAGGCTACAGGACAGGCATAACAATGAAGAGATTGGATTTAGGGAGTGGTGTCATTGTAGAGGAAAGGTTAAGAGAGCCGGGATTTTCAGGGGCGGGTCCAGATTTCATATATTTAAATATCACATTCTTCATTCATTCCTTTCACATTTATTCAGTGTCCTGCGTGTGCCAGGCACTGGGGTCTAGACTTTTCTTGTAATTTGCTCTATTGATGAGTCAAGTAAGATTTACTTTTTACTTTTCTAGAAGGCGTTAACTAGAAATAAATGCACGAATCAGAAGAGAGCCCTCTGTCAGACCAGATGTCCTGAGTTGGATTTTGGAAAACACGGGCATCTCAACAATTATACCATGTTTGAGGTGGAGAGGGAGGAGAAGCCGAGAAGGGGAAAGGGCAGTTTAGAACCAGGTAACCAACTAGGAAGAAGCGAACTTCATTCAGGCAGCGCTGTAACCAAGGGTAACAGCGCCTCTGCCTACACAGGTGTGAAGCCGGCTTCTGCCCTACATCAGAGACATCCACGAAGGCTGTGCTGCTGCAGATTCAAACCGAATTCGCGGCCAGGTTACCAGTGGCGCCACGCCCGCCGCCTCGGACTAAGGTCACTGCTGCCTTTGCCCCTAGTTTACCGAGGAGGGGCGGAGCAGGAGCAGACGCGGTGGGCGGGGCAAGTTACCTTTACTATTTTACAATTGGTAGTAACAGGACCTGAGTCCCGCCTCCCACGCCGCCGCCGACAGGCTCCGGGCGCTGTCACTCGAGCCGCCGCTCCCGCCCCTCGCCGTGGCTGGGATCTCGCGGGAAGAGCGGCGGGCACGGCTGTGGCTCCGTCTCCAGGCTGCGCGCTCTTCTCACACCAGCGCTTCCTCGCAGAGAGGTTGGAGCTGCGGCAACCGCAGGCCTGGGCCGCCCATTCTCTGCCGCCTCCTTCTCTTCCTCAGGGCTCCCCAGTCAGCTCGCCCTCCACGCTGCCCAGGTAAGGAAGCCCGGAGCGCGTCTCCGCCGCGGAGCGTTCGAGGAGCCGGGATTCGGAGCCGCCGGGCAGTCGGGCTCCCGACGGGGACGGCTCCGGGGGCGGCTCCCGGGGCAGCGCGACGCTGCCTGATGGGCGCAAAGCTTGGCGGGGTTCGGAAGTGCAGGAGGCGGCGTGGCGGGACCGGGTGCGGGCGCCCAAGGGCGGTGTGGCCCGAGCTCCTGGGGTGAGGGGCGGTTATTGGGGTCCTAGGGCTCTCCTGGCTTGGGGGAGGCGGCGGCGGCGGCGGCGTGGAGGGTGCTGGGTCTTCGGGATCGTGGGAGAGTTATCAGGGTCCTGCGGTTCCTTGAGGCGGCGTAGAGGGGTTCCGGGACAAGGGGTCCCTTTACCGGGGTCTTCGGCTCTTCGAGTTGCCGAAGATTCAGTTGAGCAAGGTGCTAGGTCTCTGAAGGGGCAGATCTCGGGGCGGTCCTTTGAGCTGGGGTGGGTGCCTGTTTCGCCTTTCTGGGGTTGAAGAAGCAGTTTATTAGGGTTCCGGGGGAAGGGGTCTGTGCATCGGGGCCTCGGGGCGGGAGGGCGCGGTAGCTGAGCGCCTTGCTGGGGCCGGCCGGGCGCCTCGGTGGGCTGCTGGGGGCGGAAGGGTGGACCGCGGAGACCAGCGTCTGTACTGGGGTTTTTGCTTCGCCCAGAGGGGGGCGGTAACTGGGCATGGTCTCCAGCCTTTATGGGGGGGGACGGGGCGCGTGAGCGGTTCCCGGGTGATCTCGAAGGGAGGGCGCGGCTCCGCGGGCGGCGGGGCGGCTCGCAGCGACAGGGAGCTGTCGGGGCACCCTGCGCCGGCCCGGCGGACCTTCTGGTCGGTCAGCAGCCGGGGACAGGTCTTTCCTTCGAGGTGAGGATGCACTCGGCGCTGAGTTGGAAGGGCGATCCGTTTTGTCGACTCGGTGGCGAAGGAGTGGGTTCGCTCTGCAGGTCTCTTTCCTCCGCCCCAGGGCGGGATCCCTGCGGGACGTGCTGGCCTCGCTGCTCTGGGGTAAGAGTGGCCGCCGTCCCTCCGGCGGGGGGTAGACTAAGTTTATGGGAGGCGCGTGCCCTCGGGGTGAGCGTAGAAGCCGCCGAAGACGGGGAAGAAGGTGCCCTTTTTGGCTTTGGCTTCCCTTTCCCAGGTGATCTGCTTTGCCGAGACTGTATTCGATCTGTACTCAAGTCTTGTCGGAATGTTAGGTGAAGTCAGGTGGTGCTGGGAAGGTGTGATCAGGCTTCTCTAGACTGACGCATGTGTGGATAAGGATAACTTCAAGTTCAGCCTCCAAGTAACATGCTGGAATTTGACGTTCCAAAGCTAACACTCTGCAACAGTGTCGTTTGAGACCGGCACGGGTGACTGACAGTGCTCTCTGTGAGAGAACTTGCTTAGCAGTTCTATTGTAAAGGTACAGTCAGTCATGAGACTTAGGTAGAGTTCTTCCTAACTAGCCCAGACTTCGATGCAGTTCAAATAAAACGACCTGTATGTATGTGAAATGTGATTTTTTTAAAAAAATCTATGGATCAGAAAGTCCGTGAGTTTGCCTGACAATTATTCTGGTTAGATAGCTACTTTATCATAGAGGCCTGAAAATGAAGTCTGACGTGGCAGGCAGTGGAACTCATAGTCATTCTGTAATTTTAGGTAAACAGACAAATTTAAGTCTGCCAAAGCAAAGAATTTTGTCTTTTTATTTTGGTTTTAGAACCAGATAGATTGGGGAAAATGTACTTAATCCTTGAATACTGCAATCATTTAAAAAAACAGCAGAATCCTGCATAGCAAATATTTGGAGAGCTTACGTTATTCTTTGTTGTTGCTGTTATAATTAAAACCAAAATATCTGACTTTTGTAGCTATCAAAACTAATCAGTTCAGCAGATATTTGGAACTACAGCCAAACTCCCCAAACAAACAAGAACCCCCCCAAAAGATGTAAGCAAACTTTTTTCTCCTCGCTTTTGAAAGGCAAATGACAAATTAAGCAGATTTCAATAACTTGTTTTTTTTAAAGCAGCTTTTCTAATTTCTAAGTAAACACAATTATCAGTCAATAAGTATTTGATTAGCTGTTAGGGGTCAAGCACAGGAGGTACAATGAATGATTCCAGCTCTCATGTAGCCTAGGAGTACATGGAGCGAGAGAAGGACAACAAATAATAATAAGATAATTGAGATACTGTTAAGAAAGAAATAAAAGCATATTTGGGATTTAGCTCACTTTTTAAAGAACCCCTAAATGATAATGTAATTGATATCTGCTGTGGTAACCAGAAACCAAGCTAGAATAATGATCTATCTTCTGAATTATTAAAGATTACATTATGATCAGTAGAGTTTGGGTATTAAATATATATTGACTCTTTGAGGATTAGCACCTGTTGTTATGTAAAGCATAAAAAAGTCTAAGAACACACATCAAACTTATCAGTGTTTGGAGGATTTTTCAAGAGAAATTGCAAAGATATAAGACACCCTATTTACTTTATGTTTTTATATTATTTGAATCTTTCAATGAGCAGACATTACTTAAGTGTAAATTAGAGAAGTGTAAAAATTAAAAATTTTGATCACTGGGCAAATTTGTGAAAAGTACAGTATTTATCAGACTTTTGTCAGTGTTGCCACATCTACTTGTGTGTATTAGTGAAGGAAAAATATATATTTTAAGTATCTAAAAATTACAGGGGTGGGGAGCATGACAAAATAAGAAAAAAGACTGAAACTTAAGTAAAATGTTAAAACATGTTAAAGATGTTGGAAATTTAATTATATAAAGACTAGGGGCCCGGTGCACAAAAATTTGTGCACTCGGGGGGTGGGGGTCCCTCAGCCCTGCCTGTGCCCTCTTGCAGTCTGGGACACCTCGAGGGGGATGTCCACCTGCTGGCATGCCTGGCAAGCCTGGGTGAGGGGTTGAGAGCCATTTTCAGGCTGCCCACAACCTCTTCAGGGTTCGTGCACTGGAGGGTGGGAAGGCTGGTGAGTGCAGGCCTGGACGTTTCCCACCAGAGGGCCCACGATCGCACACCGCTGAGGGGACACACCTGGCACAGAGCTGGGTGGCAAGCCAGGGGCGGACGCTGGTGCAGAATCCCTCGGTGGGGCCCTGCTGCTGAGCAAACACACCCGGGGTGGAGCTGGGCAGTGAACTGGCTTCGGATTCTCTGCACTGTGCAGCAGACGCTTCCGCACGCCCTGTGGAGGCTCCTGGGGGGCGGATGAAGGTAGCGGACCCTGGACGGGTGTTCCTGGACACCCTGTGGAGGCCCCCAGGGCAGAGTCAGGCAGTGGACCCAGGACGGCTGCTCCTGCACACCCTGCAGAGGCCCCGTGCTCCTGCATGCCCCGGGGAGGCCCCCAGGGGGTGGAGCCAGGCAGTGGACCCGGGACAGGCGCTCCTGGATACTCCTCGGAGGCTCTTGGGGGCGGAGCTAGGCAGCAGACCCAGGACAGCTACTCCTGGATGCCCCGAGGAGGCCCCAGGCCAGACCCTTCCTCCCACTGAGCTGACACACCTGGCACAGCTATGCCGGCCGTGGAGGCTCCCAGTGCAGAGCCACCCTGCCAGCCTCCATCTTGGCTGGGTTAATTTGCATACAGCCACTCTGATTGGCTGGTGGGCGTGGCCGTGAGCAGAGGCTCAGCCAGCCTAGGCAGGCAGTTGCAACAGAAACCTCTAGCTCCATGGCTGTTGGCCGGGTTAATTTGCATACAGCCGCTCTGATTGGCTGGTGGTAACGGTCAATTTGCATGTTTCTCTTTTATTATATTAGATAAGTTAATGTTAGACTTTTTTTTTTTTTTTTCCGAATTTAATTGTGTCCTAAGTTTGACAAAGGAAGTTTTTAAATTCTCTGCAGAAGACTAGGGTGTGTTTTAATGGCAGAGGAGGAAATGTTCTTGTTTTGTGAAACACATGCAAATCTAATAGATACGTTTTTCTTCTGAGGCATATGAAACGTAAAAATAGTTCTATAGTTCATCATTACGCTGCTGAAAATTACAATAGCAGAGTGTCTTTTGGATTATCATTCAGCATTCTAGAATCATAAATATGATATACTAAATCAGTTTCTAGAAAGGAAATAATAAGACATGGAATTCCCATCTTCAGTGTGCAACTAGCCATAGGACCATAGGTAATTCCTTAGTCTCTCAGCGCCTCTGTTTCTGTACATATAAAATTAAAGCAAGAGAAATTTCTATAAATAATCTATATAAATTCCAAGGGTTTTATTGCATTGGTTTTTATGTTGCAGATCTGCAGTATTATATGCACAAAAAGAGATAGATGCCATAAGAGTTGCTACTACTCAAGATATAACTAGTTTCATATAATTTTTACAAGTCATACCTAATTTTAGAAGCCTCTTTCTAAGATTTATGAGAAATACTTAATTCCAGGATATACATTTACGAAGGTAAACGATTTCCTTTTGATAATTTAGCTTTATCTGTTAAAGCGTTGTTGGTTTTATTTCTGATCCCTGATTCTGTAGTAAAATATCTATATGATAATCTAATGTCCTTACTTAACTCTGATTATAGAATGAGGTCTCTAGTGGTTGACCCCCTTTCATCCATACTTTACACTAATGCCAAGGTGATTTTTCTAAAATGCAAATCTGTCCGGTGCTCCTTTCTTAAAACTTATACTCCTTCCTTACCTACAGTATTTAGTCTAAACTATTTATTGTTACAAGGCCCTTCATCATCTGACTCATCTCTTGCCATTCCCCCACCATAAACTTCAAGCTCTAACTGTATTAATAAAATCAGTTCACTGAAAGAGCCATACTGCTTCCTGATTTGGAGCCTTTTCATAATTCTTCCTGTTGCTTAGAGCGTTTCCTTTTCCTAACTTTGAGACAAAGATTACTGATTTTTCAAGATACAACCAAGCTCTGTCAGCTTTTTAAGTCTTCAGTGTCCTTTGCCCTCCTCACCTCACTATTTATTCACTCTCTATGTCTTTTCATTCTCTGATGTTACTTAGTTTGCTATAATTATTTATGTCTGTGTCCTCCTGGATTCAAAAGCAAGTTTATATTTGTCTTATTACTTTTTCAATCTCTATTGCTTATTTTACACTGTTGGTTCTCATTACATGTTTGAACTCTCAATGCCAAGATTAATATCTAATCTAATAAAGGGGCAACCCAGGCTTCGAGTGGGGTGGGGGGGAACCAAGGCAACAAAGTTTCAATTATAGAAGTTAAATAAATTCCAGATACCTGCTTCCAACCAGGCACCCCAGTAGGGACCTGAACCCTGAAGGGGCTGTGGGCAGCCTGAAAATGGCCCTCAGCCCCTCACCGAGGCTGGCCACACCCCCATGGGGTGAGGGTCCCCACTGGGGGGCTTGGCAAGCCTGCAAACAGCCATCAGCCCTTCACCCAGGCTGGCCAGGCTCGCCACAGATGGACATCCCCCGAGGGGTCCCAGACTGCAAGAGGGCATAGGCCAGGCTGGGGGAACCCCCTCCCCCCCCGAGTGCACAAATTTTTGTGCACTGGGCCTCTAGTTGTATAATAAAAGCCTAATATGCTAAGTGTCCAGTTGTCTGGTCGGGTGTTCAACCAATCAAAGTGTTATATGCTAATGATATGCTAAGGCCTCTCAACTGCCACTGTGACATGCACTAACCACTGGTGGCAGACAGTCGACAGATTGACCAGTTGCTATGATGTGCACTGACCATCAGGGGACAGATGCTGCAACTGTTAGGTTAGCTTGCTGCTGGGGTCCAGCAGATTGGGACTGAGCAAGATGGGCCAGACATTCCCTGGAGCCCTCCTGAGGTCCCTCCCCAGCTGGCCAACCTCCCGCATGCCTCCCCAGACCCAGTCGTGCACTGGTGGGGTCCCTTGGTCTGGCCTGCGCCCTCTTGCAATCTGGGACCTCTTGGGATGTCGGAGAGCCGATTTCAGTTCAGTCCTGCAGGCCAGGCCAAGGGACCTCACTGGCTTATGAATTCGTGTACTGGGCTTCTAGTGTCTTCATAATATCTAAGATGAGTTAAGCTGAAATCTCAATGTTGTCCTATTTTTCTAAAACTTGGGGCTTTTTAAATTATCTTACTTTCTTGCCTCACTGGCAAATTGACATTCATTTCTTACTGATTTAAGATATGAGACTACTGCAGCTATAAGAGTTAAGGGTTACTCTGTTAAACTTGCAGAAAAGTCTTGCCAAATTTTGAGGTATCCTTATATCTAAAATTGCTAAGAGAATTATGAACTAGTTTGGGTATTTCAGATCTTGGATATCAGTGATTTGGCAGATATTTTACCTTGGCTGTTTTCTTGTATGGGAAATGATTGTTGCCAATGTGTGTGGGTTTTTATATTCGCTTAATAATTGCTGTTAATTTTCAAAACAAGTACTGTAGATTTAGTAACTTACTCAGGGTCATTATCTACTAAAAAGCAGGTCTGCTTATTTCAGATTCTACGTTTTTTTCAAAATACTACATTACTTCCTGAATATGACTGTTTATTCAATATATTTTAAATTATTAATAGATACTTGACTCATTGTATATAATAGGTTATTGAAAAAGTAGATTATGAGGTTTATCCATTCAGATTCTTAAAAAAATATAAGGAGAAATTGAGGTTGGTTGGACTTTAGAGACCATTTAATCAACTCCTTCATTTAGCATATGAGGGAACGTGACATAAGCAAGAGAAGTTGAATGACTTGCTCAGGATCATACAGCTACTTGGTTAAGAGTTTCTTTAAGTTAGTTGTAAACATGGCATTATAAAACCATTATTTGAAAGAAATATCAGATGCCAGGTCCCCCTCGCCCCCTCACCCCAAGGGAAAACAAAAGCCTAGAAGTGGCCTTTAGAAAAGTGATGGTGAGGACCTCAGAGTCTTAAGGATATGGCTCAGAGATAATCCTGACTCTGGATCATGACACATGGAAATGTCTCAGTACCTTTACTCACATAGTTCCCTAGACTTGTTCTTTTTCCTTCCTTTTTTTATTTTTAAAAAATCTATCCACAGTTTACTAATCTTATGTCTGATGAAGTTATTATTAGCATTGGCCTTACCAGTAACTGTTTAAGTACTGGTCTAAGCACTAGGGATACAAAAAAGCATAACATTAGTCACTGTTCTGAAAATGCATGGTTTATTTGGGAGTGAGAGGCAGTATGTATTTAATTGCAAGGTAGTATATAAAAATGCCATGAGTGATACAACTATAGGAGCAGAGAAGATCAGATAAATATAGAAGTTTCTGTGTAAAAAATGTTTAGCTTAAGTTAGTCTTTAAATAAAGAGTTGGAGCCCTAACCGGTTTGGCTCAGTGGATAGAGCATCAGCCTGGGGACTAAAGGGTCCCAGGTTCGATTCCCCATCGGTGTTTCTGACTCTCTGTCCTTCTCCCTTCCTCTCTGTAAAAAAAAAATCAATAAAATACATTAAATAAATAAATAAATAAATAAAGAGTTGGAGTGGTATGAAAGGAGGAAAAGACTGGGGAAAAGAACCTCTCGCTTTTTTTTGTTTTGTTTCAGTATTACCCTTGCTCACTTCCCTTCAGTGACAGTGGCCTCCTTGCTGTTTCAGAAGGCCTAAAACTTGTTCTTCCAGGTATCCATGTGTCTTCTTCCCTACTTCCTTCACATCTTAATTAAAAGATCATCCCTTCTGTGAGGCCTTTACTGGCTACCTTGTTTAAAATTACAATATCCCTTTCACACATTCTCTTTGTATTCCTCTTCCCTCCTTTGTTTCTTCTATTTTGCCTTTTTGCTACCCAACATACTCTATATTTTTATTGTCTTTTTACCCCTACAAAAGTGTAAGAGCCATGACAGCAGGCATTTTAATGTATTTTATTCAATGCTTTATACCTAGCACCCAGAACAGTACCTGTTTCAGAGTAGGTACCCAATTTTTGTTGTGTGAATAAGACAATTGAACTTTAAAGAAGAAATGTAAAGATCATTTGATCTAACCTTCCCTTCCTCCCTCCCTCCTTCTCTCCCTCCTTCCCTCCCTCTCTTCCTCTCTCTCTCCCTCACTTCTGGCTGGTTTGAACGAGAAGGACCTCCTCCTCCTCCTCCTCCTCCTGTTATAGGACTTTAAAAAATTATATACAGTGAACTACAGAAATCATAAACAATTCCATGATTTTCCACATGTGCAAACTAAACATGTAATCATCAACCAGATCAAGATATAGAATACTTCTAGGATCTTAGAAGTCTTTCTTATGCTTTCTCCCAGTCAGTACTTCCCAAGGTAACCACTATTTGACCTCCATTACAATAGATTAGTTTTGCTTATTCCTGAACTTCATGTAAAGGGAATCAAATCATTCTTTTATATCTGGTTTCCTTTGTGAGATTCATCCATGTTTTTATTTTATTTTTTTAAAACCTTTATTGTTCAGATTATTACAGTTGTTCCTCTCCCCCCCCATAGCTCCCCTCCTCCCAGTTCCCACCCCACCCTCTGCCCTTACCCCACCCCCACTGTTCTCATCCATAGGTGTACAATTTTTGTCCAGTCTCTTCCTGCACCCCCAACACCCCTTTCCCCCTGGGAGTTGTCAGCCCCCTCCCTTTTTATGCCCCTGATTCTATTTTATTCACCAGTTTATTCTGTTCATCAGATTTTTTATTCACTTGATTTTTAGGTTCACTTGTTGATATGTATTTGTTGTTCATAATTTTTATCTTTACTTTTTCTTCTTCCTCTTCTCAAAGGATACCTTTCAGCATTTCATATAATACTGGTTGGGTGGGGATGAACTCCTTTAGCTTTTTCTTGTCTGTGAAGCTCTTCATCTGACCTTCAATTCTGAATGATAGCTTTGCTGGGTAAAGAAATCTTGGTTGTAGGTTCTTGTTATTCATCATTTTGAATATTTCTTGCCACTCCCTTCTGGCCAGCAAAGTTTCTGTTGAGAAATCAGCTGACAGTTGTATGGGTGCTCCCTTGTAGGTAACTGACTGCTTTTTTCTTGCTGCTTTTAACACATTTTTTGCGGGAAACGAGTAAAATCAGATCCACCAGGGAGACTGTCAATGGACATGAGGAAACATACATTGGAACCTCTAGTTGGAACCAGCAAAAATAAAAATGTTTTACGTCATTGTGTGTGTGCCGCAGTGAAACGCGGTACATGTGCAAGTTTTGTAATGTACCCCTGCACAAAGGAAAGTGTTTTGAACGCTACCACACAGTGGCGGGAAAATGCCCGCTTACAAAGTATTAATATTCTCTCCTTGTCTTTTGCCCTTGGCATTTTAATTATGATGTCTTGGTGTGGTCCTCCTTAAATTCCTTTTATTTGGGGTTCTCTGTGCTTCCTGGACTTGTAAGTCTATTTCTTTCACCAAATAGGATAAGTTTTCTATCATTATTTCTTCAAATAGGTTTTCAATATCTTGCTCTCTGTCCTCTTCTGGCACCCCTATAATTCTGATGTTGGTAGGCTTGAAGTTGTCCCAGAGGCTCCTTACACTATCTTCATATTTTTGGATTCTTTTTTCTTTTTGCTTTTCCATTTGGGTGTTTTTTGCTTCTTCGTATTCCAAATCTTTGACTTGATTCTTGCGATCCTTGAGTCTGCTGTTGGATCTCCGTATATTATTCTTTATTTCAATGAGTGTATGCTTAATTTCTGGCTGGTCCTTTTTCATATCCTCGAGGGTCTCACCAAATTTATCAGCAGTTTCTAGAGAGTTCTTGAAAAACCTTATAACTGTGGTTTTGAACTCTATTATCTAATAGTTTGCTTTCCTCCATTTCTGTCATTTGTGATCTGTTCCTTTGTCTCCACATTTTGGCTGCTTCCCTGCATTGATAGAGTGGCTTTCTATGCTAAGTGTCCTATATGGCCGAGTGTCTCAGCTTCCCCCAATGGACACTCATGGTGCACTCCTTTGTAGGCTTTGTGCACAGTCTTGTTGTAGCTAAGCCTTGATTGTTGTTGGTATCACTGGGAGGAATTGACCTCCAGGCCAGTTGGCTGTGAGAATCAGCTGTGTCTATGGTGGGAGAATTTCTGTGCTGGAGACACCCTTATGGGGCAAGGCTTGCTTCAGTGGGACTTTGGTGCTCACTGAGTCTGCCCCCTGAATGTGTCCCTTATGAATCTGAGGAGTTGTAATCTGGGTGGTCTCACTCTGACTACTGGGTACACTGGCTCTTGGATCTCCAAGGAGGTGCTAATTTAGGCTCTGCCTGAGGCCACCCAGCCTTTTATATGCAAAAGCCTCTGCTCACAGCTTGGGTGGGGCAGGGTCTCAGGGAATCAACAGGGTGGAGCAAACAGCTATGGCTGATCTTCAGCCCAGCCCTAAGAGGCCCTGGGTCTCAGTTTCCCACAGTAATTGTTGCAAGCACTTCTGAGAGGAAGCCACTCTGGGGTCCTCCCGGTGCCAGACAGTCCAGCTTCTCCCCATATGAGTCTGGATCCTCAGAAACTCGCCCGGAACTGGAGTTCAGGGCTTCCGGGAGCTTGTGACTCCCTCCAGATTGAAAAAGATAACCTCGTCCTCAGTTGCCAGCCCTTTGTGCATGCGTGCATGGGCCTCCGTGCCTCTGCACTTTACTTTCACACTTCCTCTGAGTCTCAGTGTGCTTTTCTCTTCCCTTCTAGTTGTAGAATTTCCACTCAACCAGCCTTCCTGTGGTTCTGGGTGGTGTCTGCCTTTTCTCTTCGTTGTAGTTTTGAAGTGGTTGTATGAGACAGCAATTTCAGGTATTTACCTATGCTGCCATCTTGGGTCTCCTCGATTCATCCATGTTTTTAGAGTTAGCAGTAGTTTATTATTTTTCATTGTGTGGTATTTAATTTTGTGAGTATATATATTTTTCTCTTCTACTCTTGATAGTTATTTGGGCCATTTCCAGTTTTAGCTCTTAGAAACAAAGTTGCTATGAATAACTTTGCACTTGTCTTTTGATGGGCATAAGCTTTCATTTCTTGGCTAAATAAGTAGGAATTAACCTACAAGTGCACATAATCCTTAATCCCACATGGTTCTTAGCACATGCTAGATGGTCATTAACTGATTGAAGATGATTATTATTATTTTATTAGAGAGGAAGACGGAGGGAGAGAGAAACTTTTATGTGAGAGAGAAATATCAATCAGTTGCCTCCCACATATGCCCCGACCGAGCAGTCGAACCCACAGCCTGGATATGTGCCCTGACTAGGAATTAAGCCTGCTACCTTTTGGTTTATGGACAACACTCCAACCAACTGAGGCACACTGTCCAGGGTAAATATAAATTATTAACTAATCCTGTACTGTGAGATTATCTCAAACTTATTAAAAATATTGGCAAACAATCCCTATACATTTCTCTTCTCTGTCTTTAAAAACACACACCCATAATCTTTATTAATTAGTCTCCCTCCGCCAGAAGATGGGACAAATATGTGCATAAAAGAGAAACATCAATTTCAGAATGTGAATTTTAGACCTTATTGGCTATTTTCCTATATTTTTTCCATAATAAGAGTCGATTCTTTCTGACAGTTTGGTTTTATCATACATTATATTTTTCTACTATTTTACAGTTTGAAATCAATGGGTGGAAGAACTATGAATCTGTTTTTTATTTCTTTCATGTGTTAATCTATGTTTGGGGATATGTCAAATAAAGGCTTTCTTTGATGGCCTTAAGTCATTTTAAAAGTGGCTTTAGTTGGTGAAGATGCAAATGAGAGCCCCTACAATAACAGGAAAAATCCTGATAACTATTTTTCTCCTTCTGAAAAAGTTTTCAATTTCCCTTTCAAGTGATTTTTAAGCTTAAGCCTTGAAAGATGAATAGGAAATAAGGTGGATGGGATACCCATAGGAAATGGGTAACAGCATACTATAGGTAGAGAACTTTATTTGCAGAGAGAGCAGTGCAGATTTGGGGCTCTGCAGGCAATTCAGGTGGGCTAGAAGGGTGGATTTCAAACTATAATCCTATCCTATATAATAAAAGTAGAATTCACATTGTCCCCTTGACCGGGAGTTCGACCAGGGGGTGGGGCCGGCAAGGAGAAGGGAGGGAGGCCCTGAGGTGGGAGGCCCCGACCAGCCAGCAGCGTGGCAGCAGTGGCAGGTAGCTGGGGGAGGGGAGGGGAGTACCCAGCTGGCAGCTGCTAGGCACCCAACCAGTGTATGAATTTCGTGCACTGGGCCTCTAGTGTACATATGAATCTCCTGTTAGGAGTGGGACTCATGAATTTGTAGTTTTAAAATGTTCACAGTTGGTGGAGATGTTGCTGGTTCAAGGATCACACTTTGCAAACCACTGGGCTAGAGCAAAGGAAGCAAGTGAGAATGAAGGAGGAGGGAATAAAGCAAGGCATGAAGGCTCTTGTAAGGGTTGTAAACACTGCATTTTAGGCAGTGGTAACCCACTGAAGGATGCTAATTGTGACTTGGTGAGATTTGTGATTTCCTAGTGGGCAACTAGTGGTGGAAATAATCTTTAGGGGTAAACTCCATCTACATTTGAAACTAGGAGATGTATTTTTAAACATATTGCTATGAGAGATGTCTGAGTAAAATCTTTAAAAAATATTTTTAAAAGATAATGAATGCCTTACCTGGCTAGTTTTTCTCAGTAGTTAGAGCATCGGCCCGAGGACTGAAGCGTCCCTAGGTTAGATTTCCACTCAAGGGCAGACACCTTGTTTGCAGGTTTGATCCCTGCTCCCATCAGGTGTGTGTGAGAGGCAACCAGTCAATGTGTCTCTCTTCACGTTGATGTTTCTCTCTTTTTCTTTCTCTAGAAAATCAATGGAAAAAATATCCTAGGGTGAGGATTTTTAAAAAAAGATAATGAATGCTCCATACATTATTTTTTAAGGAGAAATATTTTAACTAAAATTAATGGTTTATCGTTGTAGTTTTTCCTTTTAATAGATAATTTAATCTTTTGAATAGTAGTTATTATGAAAACCCAAACAGTTGCTCCAGAGGCAATCACTGTTATCAGTTCCTTCTGCTTAGTTCCAGAAGTATTGTAGGTCATCTGTGTGTGTGAGGGAGGGAGGGAGGGAGGGAGAAAGAGAGAGAGAGAGAGAGAGAGAGAGAGAGAGAGAGAGAGAAGAAACACTAGAAGAAGAAACACTAGATGAATTATGGAGAACATTTATTAAAATACTGTCTAGTTCAGATGTGGTATTGTGTACTAAATTGTATAGTAAGAATTAGAAAGGGTCTAAAAATGATTAGTATCTGGCTACTGGCCCAGAAGGAAGAAAAGCAGAGTCTGGCAGTATTTGGCACTAATTTTCTATAAGACAAGTGTCCTTAGCTCTTTTTATTACTGAATCAATTCTTTGACAATAGCACTTCTGTTTATTTTCTAGTACTGATCCAAAATGGAAAGCCAAGATTTTGAAAATTAGATAGTTGGTACCTGAAAGAAACTCTTTAAAGTACAAAAGCTATTTTGAGGTATTTAAGAGAACATTTAGGAGAAAGATACTTTATTCTTACGTATTTTATGATTTCTTGATGGTTACAGTTTTAGCAGAATTTTAATTACTTTGCTGCTTAACAGTAAAAGTTTGAGCTTGAATAATTACAAATAAAATTAATCATTTTCTTAAATTCTTATTTACTTAATTCAAAAACCAATCAGCCATGACATAAACATTTTTAAAATATATTTTATAAAGATTTTCAAACTAATAGTATAATAGTAATTTGTCTCATCTAAGAACTTGGAGCTTGACTTAAATGTCATTGCTAAATAAGTAGTTGAAGCAATAGGAGTCAGAGGTTTTAATTGGATTCTATAGAATTTTAATGCTCTATGGCAAAGATATTTGTTTTGGGGATATATTTTTTAAGTCCTTTGTTTCCAGAAATAAAATTTTGGATGACTATTGTTTACTGAATACTAACTCTGTGTGTGGCCCAGGTTAAGTAATGGTATTTAAGAGCTCCTATTTGCTGGAATTTGGGTCTCTTATTCCAGATTAATTATAGGGCTATAAAGGCTGCTAAAGAATATGCATCTAGCAATTGGGTAATATTTGAGGAGTTTTAAGAAATAATTTATCAGAGGTGGGAAAAGGTAATTTGAATTTTTTAAATATTCAATTTTGAAATAGTTCTATATTGATTGGAGAACTAGCTGTACCCAGCCACGCGTTGCTGTGGCTCAGTCTGGTTAAATGGAAAAGAAAGAAAAGAGAAAGCGCACGTTTCTAATATGTTTAATTGCACAATGCTTGTGGGTATACATTGCGCCCTCCCAGGCAGCTATCCCTGGCACGCCGCCGCCCCCGCCCTGCCCAGCTGGTCTGGCCTCACACACGTGTGCCTCTGCAGCCCAGGCCCCCCAGCGCCGGCCTGCACCCCCACTCCTCACAGGCGGCCTGTGCCCCATACCCCGTGTCTGAAGTGACCCGGCTGTTCCCTACTCCCACCGGCAGGGGCCGTTACCAAGCCACCCACCCGAAAGCCAGAGGGAAAAGGAGCCCAGGAAGCTCCCCTGCCCTCGCCAGGCTTAGTCTGCTTAAATAGAAAAGAAAGAAAACAGAAAGTGCATGTTTCTAATATGTTTAATTGCACAATGCTTGTGGGTATACAGTGCACTCTCCCAGGTGACTGCCCCTGGCACACCACCGCCCCCGCCTTGCCCGGCTGGTCTGGCTTTGCACACATGCGCGCCTCTGCAGCCCAGGCCCCCCAGTGCTGGCCTGCACCCCACTGGCATCCTGCGCCCAAAGCGGCCTGACCACTCCTGACTCCCGCTGGCAGGGGCCCTGTCCGAGCCGCCCGAAAGCCAGAGGAAAAAGGAGCCATGGAAGCTCCCCCGCTCAAGGCCCAGCCCCGCACTGGTTGATATTTTGCAACATAATTGGCACGCTGATTGAATTCTATCCCTGGCAGATCGAGTGAATTCCAAAATTCTGTTGGATAATTAACTGCTTCATCTGCTTCCACAACAGTGTAGATGGACTTGTATGTGACTGCCTGGCTTTGAATGTTAGACTGAATAATATTAAGTTTGTAGCATGTGTTGCTTTTACGTCCAAAAGATGGCGCTGTTTTTCAAAAAAAGCATGTTTTTACCTGTCACAGGTGTGACATCTATATAATGTAGGTGTATAAAAACACATGCATATTTGAATGCAACATTGTGTCAAAATTTCAAAGCAATTGGTGAAGAACTTTTGGAGATTTGAGATTTTGAACAAACGAACATTTACATTTTTATTTATATAGATTGCAAAGATAGTAAGTACAGAGAATTCTCATATACCTTTCACCCAGCTTCCCCTGACGTTAACATCCTATCCAATAAAAGAGTAATATGCAAATTGACAATCACAAATTGGCTGCCCCCATGTGGTCAAAAATGGCTGCCCCCATGTGGTCAAAGATGGCCACCGCAAGGGAGGGAAGTTGGGGGGCCCAGGTCTGCAGGGGAGGGCAGTTTGGGGGGGACCCAGGCCTTCAGGGGAATGGGACCCAGACCTGCAGGGGAAGGCAGTTGTGGGGGACCCAGGCCTTCAGTTGAGTGGGACCCAGACCTGCAGGGGAAGGCAGTTGTGGGGGACCCAGGCCTGCAGGGAAGGACAGTTGGGGGGGATCCAGGC
>PVJC01024075.1:0-25841 GCA_004026665.1 Murina feae
GCCATCTTTGACCACATGGGAGCAGCCATCTTGTGACAGTCAATTTGCATATTACTCTTTTATTAGCTAGGATACACACATACACACACACACACACACACACACACACACTAGAGGCCCAGTGCATGAAAATTTGTGCACTTGGGCTGGTCCCTAAGCCCAGCCTGTGTCCTCTCGCAGTCTGGGACCCCTTGGGAGATGGGGAGATGTCCACCTCCTGGCTTATCTCCAGGAGATTGGGCCTAAGCTGGCAGTCAGACATCCCTCTGGCAGCCCGGGAGTCCTCAGAGAATGTCCACTTGCCGGCGGGGATCAGGCCTAAGCTGCAGTTGGACATCCTTAGAGCTGCTGAGGAGGCAGGAGAGGCTCCCACCACCACCTCTGTGTTGGCAGTCATCAGCCTGGCTTGTGGCTGAGCAGAGCCTGCCCTGTGGGAGCACACTGACCATCAGGGGGAAGCTCCTGCATTGAGCATCTGCTCCCTGGTGGTCAGTGTGTGTCATAGTGACCAGTCATTCCTAGTCGTTCTGCTGTTAGGGTCAACTTCCATATTACCCTTTTATTATATAGGATAGAGGTCTGATGCATGGGTGAGGGCTGGCTGGTTTGCCCTAAAGGGTGTCCTGAATCAGGGTGGGGGTTCCTCTGGGAGTTCCTGGCCAGCCTGGGGGAGGGGCTGAGGGCCATTTTCAGACTGGCCACACCCCCTTCAGGGAGTGGGGGGTCCTGCTGGGGTGTCTGGCAAGCCTGGGTAAGAGTGGCTGATAGCTGTTTGCAAGCTGGCCAAGACCCACAGCAGGGACCCTCACCTCATGAGGTTATGGCCAGCCTGGGTGAGAGGCTGATGGCCGTTTGCAGGCTGGCCATAGCTCCTCAGGGTAGGGGTCCCCGCTGGGGTTCCTGGCAAGCCTGGTTGAGGGATTGATGGCTCTTTGCAGGCTGGCTATGCCCCCAGCGACTCAAGCTCCCAGCGAAGCTGGCTGGAAGCAGGAACTGGGATTTATTTATCTTCTATAATTGAAACTTTGTTGCCTTGAGCAGAGGCCACAGCCAGCCTAGGCAGGCAGCTTCCTCCATCGCCGGGGTAACAAAGTCTCCCGTTTGCTCTAGCTTTGTGGCTGCCGGCCGCCATCTTGGTTGGGTTAATTTGCATATAGTTGCTCTGACTGGCTGGTGGGCGTGGCTTGGAGTGTAATGGAGTGACACCAATTTGCATGTCTCTCTTTTATTAGATTGTGTTTATATAATACCTAGAGACCCAATGCACAATTCATTCACAGGTGGGGTACCTTGGCCTGGCTGGTGATCGAGGGCTACTGGGGGGCTGGCCAGCTGGGAGGAGGGACCCTGGGAGGTTGGCCAGCTGGCCCCCCAATTGGGGACTATTAGGAGGGTTGGTTGGCCAAGGGGAGTGACAGTGGGAGGTTGGCTGGCTGGGGTGAAGGGGCCACGGGAGTGCACTGACCACCAGAGGGGTAGCAGTGCCTGTGTTGAGTGTCTGCTCCGTGGTGGTCAGTGCATGTCATAGTGACTTGTTGACCAGTTGTTCCAGTTGTTTAGTCATAATGGTCGCTTAGGCTTTTATATATATAGATTTTTTTATTGATAGTATTCTAATAAATAGACAATTTTAGTTAAAAATGCTTCAATCCTTACTCAACTAAACCATGATTATATGATCATAATCTCTAATATCTACCATTGCTTATGGCAGGGATAGGCAAACAACATTTAGTGGACCAAGTATGGCCCCTGCCTGGTTTTATAAATTTAGTTTTATTAGAACACAGCTACACTCATTTGTTTGTGTATTGTGTAAATCTACTTTCATGACACAATGGTAGAGTTATAAGTAGCTGTGACAGAGATCATATGGTCAAACCTAATATATTTACAAAAAGATTGAGTTCTTTAGAGAAAAGTTGCTGATCCATAGATACCTAGCATTTAAAATTGAAAAGAGTTAATGACACTTTCTTTATGCAAGAGATTTCTTTCAATGACCAGTATGCTGGACTCCTCAAAGACAGAGATTATATTTTAATCAACTGCATAACCCTACTTCCTAGCAAAGTTTCTAGAATATGATGAATGCAGATTGCTGTTAAAAAATCCTGAGAAAAAAAGAAAACCCTGAAAATTACAATAAAAAGGTAAATACATTTTGAACCATCCATGAGAGTAGAATGAGACCTCTAATTAAAAAAATGGTAGTGCAACGATGTCACATTAAATGTCAACCCAGTATTTTTATGTCCACTGATAACCATAATTTAGAGCAGTGGTTGGCAACTTTTCTGACTTCACGGACCACCAGTTGGTGACTGCTGATTTACAGCACAAAATAATGACTACTCAGAATCATTTCTGTGTATAACATACTGTTAAATGACATATCTTCAGGATTTTCAAAGTTGTCCATCACACTTCTGTGCAGTATTGATCTGAAAATATATATTTCTTACCACTAGGATTTGTGAGTTTATGATTACAATGTCTACCTGATTTTTATATTGGCAATTTTATAATTCAGAACTTTTAGTTACCCAAACACTTAGGTTTTATGGCTAGTTATTAAAAAAAATACAAAAAGACTTCAATTCAAAAATACTTGGTTTTGATTTACTATTACAAAGCAATTAAAAAATACTTGGTTTTGATTTACTATTACAAAGATGATGGGCTACCATTTTGCGTGTATGAGTAGGATTATTTTTTATTTTTGCTTTCTTTACAGGCAAGTTAAAGCTCACAAGAAATGACAAATTTACAAAATTGTAAATTACAAAAATCTTTTCCCTATCTTTATTCAATTATTTAAAATATTTTATTGATTTCAGAGAAGAAGGGGCGAGGGAGGAAGAAACATCAATGATGAAAGAGAATGACTGATCAGCTGCCTCCTGCACAACCCATACTGGGTATCAAGCCTGCAACCTGTGCATATACCTCGGGAATTGAATCGTGACCTCCTGGTTCATAGGTCAATGCTTTATCACTGAGCCATGTTGGCCAGGATTGTAGTATAGTTTTTAAAGTAAAATAACTCATAAAAAGTATTATTGAACTCATTTCTGATGAAACTTTATTATTTTTTTTACCTTTCATCAAGATAGATTCTCAGTTTTTTCCAATTTAGTGTTCTTGTACAGAAGATAAACTTTGCTATTTCCTTTGGTGAATCATCTAGGATACCCTTGGACATAAAGTAGTTCACTCCCTAAGGCAGAAATACAAATCTCATAAATAAAATCAGTCTTTACTTATAAATTTAGCAATTAGGCAATAGCAGAACAATAGCTATAAATTCTTTTTAGCATTAAATAGACTTTGTATAGCTTTAACATGCAAAATACAAGCTAGAACTTGAACTGAAACTGTTACTTGTGGCTGACAGTTTACATGCAATGAAAAGTAGGAAATTCAAAGTTAAGACTCCTACAGAAATCCTAATTAAATTTTCTGGCTCATGTCAGTTAAAACTAACTATACAGAAATACAGCCTAAATTAGAGGAGGGTGTTGAAGAGGGGAGGGAAAAACTACTATACAGACTTCAAAATAAGCCTTATCACAAACACTTTCACTCTCTAATAAAAAAAGCACATGATTTCTTAAAACTCAGATACACGTTCTAATACACTTTTCAAGGAAATAGGTTCTTGAGAAGATTCTCCAAATGGAAGACTAACAACTTGATTCTGAAAAGAAAAATAATTAAATTATTTAACTTAAAGCAAAGTGGGCATAATTCCCGGGCAGTTTATGGGTTGTTCACTTTGGCTTTAAGCATTGCTATATTCTTCAAGAATTTAGCTCCAGTACACAATGATGCAAAACATAAAACAAAACAATTTATGTTTTCATAGGATTTATCTTTGAATTTCCTTTTCTCTGCATGCAGTTTTCCAGAGAAGCATTACTCATAATTTTGTACCTACTTTGGGTTTAAAACAATGACAAAACATCAACATAAAATCAAACGCTAAAACCAATCAATGTTCTCTCATGTACATGGAAGTCACATTCAAATAATTGCCTTATGTGGATTTGAATGTGCAATTATTGAAATAAAAGGCAGGTGTGTTTATTTCAACTCACAGTTATTCAGATACTTGCATTACCACCAATGTTTATGTCTGGATAATAGCATTATGTGCTATTAACTGGCAGAGAAAATGACATAGTATATATAGCCAACATATTGTTTTCACACATAAATTCCTTCAGCATTTCTTTCCTTTATAAACACATATTACTCAGAATTAGACACATTAAGAAATCAAAAGTTCTAAGATTTTTATAAAAGACTCTTAAAACCCTCTAGTAAAATTTTTACATTAAAAATTTTATAACAACTTGGTACCATGAGGTAATGCTTTTGAAAGGTTATAATTATTTATAAATTATAATTCAAAGATAATGTTTTTATATAAAACTAACTGTATGAGGCATCAGATAACACCCTAATGAGTATTTTAATAGTATAAAAACAAGGCTAAAGCACTGATTTAAAAAATGTATATAAAGAACAGAATGTGGTATCATGAAACTTTCTTGTCAACTCGATTGTAAGCTGTATTTCAGACTGCATCCTGTATACAAGGCTAGAGAATGTCACATGATCAAGATCGAAAGCCAAATAATTTGCTTGGAATGAGGCTTTCAGAAATTGTCTGAGGGGGCAGGATTAGAGAAACAGTAATGCTTGTTCCATCCTTTCCTCCATTAGTTTGAATAATCGAGAGTTGACTGTATATTTAATTGGTCCACCCAGCAAAAATGGTTAGTTTTTAAAATAAAATTCCTGCATTTAAAAGAATAACATATCAGAAGTGCTTAATTTTAATCCAAGTGACTCAAAGATGAAGTGTCAATTAAATATTATTTAATAGGTTATTCATACCTACTTATAAATCAATATTTAATACATATAAAACTATTTCTAATCTACTTTTAAAAAATTACATAAAATATAAAAAACACTAATATGATTCACTAAATAGTACATAAATCTCTAATTACACGATAAATACCACTTTAATATCATTTGATGGTCCTTAGTTATAAATTAACATTGGTATCTACCTCAAGTATGTACACTGTTGGTCATTTCCTTTTTTATGGATTACATGTTTTGAGACTTTACTATCTAACCTAACTTGCCCAGGTTTGCACATGTGCATTAGCAATAGAAATGCAAAGGAAATCTTCTAAAAAAACATGAAAAAGAAACTCATATGCTACCAATCCAGAGGATAAGCAAACGTTAAAGACAAAGATAAATGATGTTCCTGGCTTAGATGCAGAGAGAAATGACTGACAGAAAAAAAAAATAAGTGATAGCAAAAATCTCACAGGTTTTAGAGGACACTGAGTTGATGGAAACAGTGATATGTTTGGTCTTAGAAATGTTGACAGATACAACTAGAAAGGTACAGAAGGCAGCTGGCAATTTAATAAGACAAAGAAAAAAAATGAGGGTTGAAGGTACAGACTAAGGATCTTCAATAAAAAGACTCAGTAAGAGAACCAGTAATGAAGAGAGCAGAGACAGAGTAATGCCCCGGAGGGTAAGGGTCTTGGAAATGAAATGACATAGTACAGTTAAAGGAGCATAGTGTTCAGAAGAGGGACCACATTTTGGCACTCTCACTTAATGATTATGTTAACATAAACAATTTACCCAGGAGCCTCGGTTTCCTAATCAATAAAAATTAAAAGTCTATTGTGTGGATATGAAAGTGCCTAGCATAGAAACATGGCTAGTTTCCTTTGTCTTTTAGATAGCCCAACGAGGCAAAAATGGGAACGAGGGCATGGATTTGGTGATTGAGAGAAAAGAAAGTAGTGACTTTCAAGGTCTCTTTCCAAAAAGTAATAAGGACTCTCAAGTCCAAGTAGAAAGCTAAGGAAGGAACACAAAGCAAGACCATTCACTTGAAAAATGCATTAGTACCAAGGAGGAAAAACATGGCAAAATGAAAGGGCAAAAATTTTTTTCCAAGAAATAAATGAAGCAACATCAATGGAGAGAGGAAAAGACTGAAGTGCAGGAAAAAGATGACATAATGGGAGCAGCAAGGTAGAGAAAAGGGGAACACGGGAAAGGATTGAAGAGACAGGTGAGTTCACTGTGCTTTCTAAGCTTGACAGGCAGGACAGCACTGCTGGTCCAGAGACAAGGGCACTAAGAAAGTGATAAAAGTAGAAAGCAGAGTGTATGTTGGTTTTCCTCTTAGGGAGGACAAATGATCTGGAAGGAGTTGGAAAAGAGAGTTGATTAGGATCCTGAAGCAAAATGCTAAAGATTTTTATCAACAATAGCGGAGGATATAAAAAATCCTTGAAGGTTTGGCGGGTGTGGCTCAGTGGTCGAGCATCAGGCTATTAACCAGGAAGTCACAGTCATGGTTAGATTCCCAGTTAGGGCAAAACCCTTGGTTTGTGGTTCGATCCCTAGTTGGGGCGTGCAGGAGGCAGCTAATCAATGATTCTCATCATTGATGTTTCTATCTCTCTCTCTCCCTCTCCTTCCCTCTCTGAAATAAAAACATTAAAAAAAAAATGAGAACTCAGGTAAAATTAATTCATCCCAGCTCATGTTAAGCTTTTCTTTAATAGAACAGATGTTTTCAGCAATTCAAGAAAACACACACACACACACACAAGACGTTTTGTAAAGCAGTCTCCATAGAGTACAGTATTCCACTAAAATTTGTTTGCAAATGTAGCACCAAAACTTACACAATAATATTAGGGTGGTGAGCTGTTTTGAAGTCATTTGTTGGGTGGCAAAAACCAAATAATTCAAGAAAACATAAACAAGTCACTAAAACCAATATTAAGAAGTAATTTAGAATGAAGAAAAGATGTGTTGGAGCTAGTCACCTATATAATGCATCTATCCATTTACTTCTTACTGTGAGAATGGCTTCCCACATAATAATTCATGTTTTAAGATATGGCTACTTTTTTTTTCTTCTATTACATAAGTACTCCTTATTTTCTCTCACCTTTTAAAAAAGCCAATTAAGAAAAATCAAATTACTATATCCACAGTTGTGCTTCACAAGCAAAATCTACCATACATATGTTCAGAACTAAAAATATATATATTTGGGAATAAAGCGAATTCTAAAAAAGTAGGCAAGCAAAGCCAAATAGGAAAGTACTGGCTTGTGTTGTAAACTTAAAACTACTTTAAAAAATAAAAGTCTTAATTTAAAAAAAGTACTGTTGGAATTCAAAATACTGGCTATCGGCACAAGCACTTGGCAGAAACACTGTGTAACAATTGGTCAATAAAGGAAACCATTAATAAAACAACATTGTGGCATACTAGGGATTACCCTTAATTTATTTTCCTAAAAGACAGCTTAGGATATACAATTAAATTTAGCTAGTTTTGTTCAAATCTGCAATAGTGAAAATCCAGTACCTTGGATACTACATTTTAGGCAACAAACCTGTTCTTAGAGCATTACATAACAGGAAAAGCAAAATGGACAGTGTCTTTAATTTTCTTTTTAAAAAATTGAAGGCTTTTAAATAAAAATCCAAATATTTTAACAATAAATATTTATAAAACAAAACAGTTCAATCTAGATTTCTAATTTTCTTTCAATATGACACTAATATGTTAATATTCAAGTATACATTTTACCCACAGTGAAATAAAAAAATTGAAATGCACTGTTTTCACATTAAAAGCAATGATATAAAAATTAGGAGATACAATATATGATATGAAAATTTTATTTTCTTAATTATTTCTAAAAAATAATTAGCACATCAGAGGACAGCCTTCTATAGATCAAATAGTATTCCCATTGTCTTGTTTGAAAATAACAGCATCGATGATTAAGATGACTTCTAATACCATTTATTCTTTTTCATAGTGCTTTCAGAATTACTAAGAAAAATGTTAAATCTATTAATTTTTATTCGGTCCAGCAGTTCTCATTCTCCCTATTTAGTCATATAACATATTCTATCTTTAAGGGGGGAAAAACCCCACATAAAATTCGCATAAATAAAATTCACCTATGGATATATGTATGTTATTCTGCAAATAAATATCAACATCTTGCTTCAGAGTTGAAGTAAAATAAATGCAGAAGATTACAATATGGGCAAGTTTAAGACTAGGTATCCCTTTTTGTCCTGTCATTCCAATTCATTCTACCCACTAACCTTTGCCTTGTTTTCTCTCTTCTGTAAGTTTCCATGCCATCTCATATGTGTAACACTGACCTTAGCACATACTTCAGAAATGTCACATAATGCTTTCAATCATGGTAATCCAACCTACTCATAAATATAATGATTGCTATTCTCAATCCACTCACTAGATTCAAAGATAACAGTAAAAACTATGCCTAAGTTTTTAAAGTTGTCTTATGTAGAAAAATTGCTTTATAAGAGTAATGTTTTCCTCTTACTGAGGTACCCATAAATTAGGCTACTCTCTGCAAGGTTCTGAGTGACTTATAACTCAAAGGAAAGGAGACACTGGAAATTGCAAAATAAATGTAAAGATAATTTTGATGTTAGTTTGAAATCTGAGATGCAGATTAAGTTTTATCTCTTCCCTAGGAAGAGAGAGCACACACTGTCCATACCCCCCAATCTTAATGGAGAAGTGATAGTATGGAGAGAAAAGAGAGTGCCAATATCCTGTAGCCAATTCCTGAAATTGGTCAGAACATCGCTTTTATCTGGAGATAATGAAGGTCATACTGTTCAGTTTTCAGTACAGAATATGAAATGAAATCAGTTTATTTATGTACTTGTTTGAATTGACAAGGATTTCATCTTCCAAGAACAATTTACGAATGATTTTTTCAGTACATTAAAATGCACAATGCTCAGGAATTGCCGAGAATAGTCACACATTCACCCTAAATTATTTGTAGCCAGAAGAAGTTAATAGAAAAACTCATCTTAAGGAGAAATAGTTCTAAGAAAATTAAAAGAAAAATGGGAAATTCCCTCTAAGGGAGTCCCAGGGAAAATGGAAAAGAGGTGGATCGATCTTTCTAATTCTTCTTCACAGGAGAGAAAGTATGACATTAGACATAGTAACATGAACCTCAGTATCTAAGGTTTTAGATAACAAAAAGTCCATGTTAATTAGTCCTAATAGCCTCAAACAGAAAAAGAGCCACATCTGTGAGTTTTAGTAGTCCCCAAAAGAGTCAAACCCATGACTGGGATAGAGCAATTAGATGATAAATATGAAATTACTTCCTAATTGATAAATTGCTACTAATAATTAAATATAGCAATCATTATTATAATTATTATTGACAAAGTTGTTAGTAGTTGAGATAAGCTTCTTGAAAATGTCCTTTTTACCTCTAATATGTCTGAAAATTAGAAAAAGAAAACATTTTTATAAAACTCAAGATAAAACTCTATTAGGTGAAGGCATGATTAATAACAATTCAAACTAATGAGAAAATGACACAATTGAACACTAATGTTAACTAATTATAAAACTGCATTTGCAATGTGCATGCGTGTTGATTTAAATGACTAACTCTACAATTTTATTATATTACCCACATTCTAAGTTGTACATTCATAGAAACATTTTAACAGCTCTTAAACAATTTCAAAATAGCATTAAAAACAACAACAAATCTTAATAGAAAAGAATGGAAGCAAGTTGGGATTTAAGTGGTAGTTTGCTGCCAGCTCATGTATGTATTTATTCATATATCTATCCATCTAAGAAACATGTTTACTTTGAACATAATTTTGGAGCCCTAATTGTAATGCTTACATTGTCTTCAAAGAGACTAAACTAAGTAGCACCACTGAAACAAAAAATTAGTATGTAATATTTGCAAAAAAACTGCTTATCAGATGTCAGGAAATGAAAAGAAGGGCAAAGAGAATCACTGTCAAAAGCTAGATGTTGGTGTGACCAATGCATATTTCATGAAGGACCATCATCAGGTGCCAATATTTATCTACCAGATAAAAACGTTCCAAAAAAAAAGAAAAAAAAAACAAAAACAAAAACAGAGCCTAGAGCTGTGCCTACCTCTTGATAGTAAAGTTGTAGTTGTATCTGTAGTATAAATTTAAAGCTGCATTCTGGTGAGCACTCAGAAGTACTAAACTCTTAGTAGCACTAAATATACATTATTTCATTTAATCTTCAGAACAACACAATGATACAGGAACTATTATTTCCCCATTTTACAGATGGTGAAACTGAAGCACAAAGAGTTTAAATAATTTGCTCCAGGTGAAAGTCATATAACTAGTAAATGGAGAGACTTAATATTTGTTGAATAAACATGAGTATATCTGTAAAAGATTCCATCTGACTTTTTTTTTATTTTATTGATTTTTTACAGAGAGGAAGGGAGAGGGATAGAGAGTCAGCAACATTGATGAGAGAGAAACATCAATCAGCTGCCTCCTGCACACCCCTCACTGGGGATGTGCCCACAACCAAGGTACACGCCCTTGATCGGAATCGAACCCGGGACCCTTCAGTCCGCAGGCCTACGCTCTATCCACTGAGCCAAACCGATTAGGGCTCCAGCTGACTTTTAAGAAAAGCTGTAAATTGAAGGATTATCTATTTCAACTAAGGGGGGGGGGGGAAGAAAAACAATAACAACAAAAACCTATAAATTATACCAAAACTCCAGTATGCTATGAAATGCCTCAAATTAAACTCCCAAAGTTCTGAGTCACCAGTCCAAATAATAAAAACCAACATGTCATCTTGATACAGTTAATTGCTAATGGACAAAACTGGTTTATGAGGCTCTACGACTTTGATTATTTGGAAGGAATCTCTAAACATTAGAAAAATCATATACTCTTATGTATAGGTGTATACTAACTATAATTAGTTAACTAAAAAAGTCTCATTTAATGTAGTGTTTCCTTCAAATTCCCATATTTCAAAAGCTATAATTAAATTGATGGATGCTGCATAATTGATGACATCCAAGAATTGAGAAAATAAATTTCTTTTAGAGTTTTGTTAAAACACATATTCAGGAGTGACATCTACTGTGATATTGGTAGCGACAATTGCTAGATTCAAGAAAAAGTCATAGGAGAGACAACTACCTTGGACACTAAAGCTGAGAAAAGTAAATCTAGAAAGTGATGTTAATGAGAATGAGATATTTTGATGTCAAGTTTCATTAAAACAGTGGTCACATGAGATAATAAAGAACATTTCAGAGGTCTCAAGGTGGTCAGATAGGATATGAAAGGAAATAAAAGGCAAATAAAGTTTTATTTGAAATGTACTTAAAATATTAATACACTATTGCAAATGTCTAGGTACATTTATCTAAATTGGTAACAAAAGTCAAACAGTAAAAATATTGCTCATTTTAGCATTTCGCACTTTAAAATTTGTAATATAGGTCTTTGTGGTGTTAAAATATTCTAATTAAAATATTCTAATTTGATTCTCTCCTTTAGTTCAAAGTCCTGGATTAACACATTGTCTCCTAATGTCAGTTTACTTTTACCCCACACAGTCCACACTAAATGAGATAAGTTAGTAACTCCTACAGCATACTGCAGAAAACAAAAGAAAAATTCATCAAGTGGTTCAAATGAAGAATAAACTATGGAAAACTATAGGCTTAAATCTCTTTTTCAATTAGAATACGGCTATAAAACAGCCTGGAAAATCTGATTTTCACTGAAGCTTCTAAAAAGATGAGTCTACAAACATCTTTCAGTGGACTGACCCAAAACCACATGCTAGAATGACTCGTAGACAAGAGAGGGAGGCCATGATATATTGTGGTCAGGTCAGAATATAGACTAAAGTTAAAGAATAAAATAAATCTTTATCCTAAGTAGACACATGATCAAGTTGCCTTTTTAACCATAAAATCAACACATATAAGCTAGATTAAGAAGAAACAGCTATATATATACATATATACCCATACACACATCATGTTGCCCTTGAAAGAGTGAATGGCCTGCAGTTTAATATGACCTGACTAGTCGTAACCAACCAGATTGAAAGTACTAACTTATCTAAATAGAGGATAATATTTAGTGCCTGGGAAGCACTGTTTTTCACTTTGACTCTCATGCTGATCCAAGGGAAGGGACACTGCCAATAAACTTGAGGATTTTGGGTCTTCTGGGTAAACAATTCTTAGCAGAAGCTATACTTGGTGAGGGACTCCTTTCATTGTCAACTAGCTCCTTTTGCTCTGGTTAAATTCTCATCAGCAAATCTGGGGATAAAATTAATTTACTAATGAGAAACGGCAATGCTTATTTTTATAAAAATGTGCTTGGGATTACATATGAGACTCTTGTAAGTTTAGATAATAGCAGTAATATTGATGAGGACAATGATTAGGCAGTACTCGAATGTGTTTGACTACAAAACAACAGGAATCTCAATTCAAAAAAAGTAAAGGAATTTATTGCTATGCATATCAAGAAGTTGCAAACTAATATGGTTCCAGGGTTGTTAGGCTCACACAGAGCATCATGGACCCCATTCTTTCTTTCTAATGTGCCATTCTCAGTATGTTGTTAACATCTTCAGGGCTGCTGGTGTTCCTATCATTACATCGTCATACATCAATGTCCCAAGTGTGCACGTACATATGTGAACACACACACTTCTCTTTGTCTCTTTTTAAAACCTAAAATAATCTTTCTCCACACCATCTTCTTCAATCTCACAGGTCAGAAAGGATTAAATGGATGTCATGAAAGCTAAGGGGAGTAGAAATAACATAATTAGCTTGGAATAATTTATATTTGACTTTTGAGGCTGGGGCTGGTGTATAGTGAGAGTGTAAGTGATGGGATTTCACTTCTGCCTATATAAGGAAACTGTGATTTTTCTTTTTCTTTTAGAAATTTCTTTTACCATAGGATATAGTGGTATTAAAAGGAACTCTAAGACATCTCCTGACTTCCGCCTTTTGTCCCCATCTCCCCCGCAGTGGGCAGGAGAACTATTCCTTCTGATAATTAGGCCTAATCACCTCAATCACAGCATCATCACCTACCTTCACAGCCTTTTTGTTTGTTTGGTTTTGTTTTGGCTTGTTTGCTCAGTGGCAGAAGGACCTAATATGGCCAGAAGGTAGTTTCAGCAACCAATTGGAATTATACCTCTGTTGAAATATTTCCCCTTCTGGGTATTAAGGCCTTTAAACCAGCAGAGTCCAGAAATAAGGGAAGCAGAATTACAAATTTTCCAAGAAGCTCACTAGTAAAAAATAATGCTGCAGATGCCTGCATGCCTGCCCAAAGGCCATTTCGCTCTTGTCATTGCTTCTAGCATCTCAGTTGCAGTTACTAAATCATGGTAAGTTTAGTCAGTCATGTAATCCTTTCTATTCTGTTCTCTGTTGTTCTAGGGGTATATATTTGATCAGTTCTGTTCATAAAAAATGAGCACAAGTACACTGGAGGCTCCTGAAAGGCCCACCTCCCCCAATAAGCAGGAGGAATTTGAGGAGTTGACTGCCTTCTTTGTGCTGAGGATATTTTCACATGAGAAGGAGATATTTTGAGCAGTGGTAACCATCCTGTTAACAAGAATGGCCATCTCTGGGTGTCATTTGAAGTAAATAAATGTATATGGCTTAAGCCATTATTAGTTAGTTCTCCAGTCCTTCAAGCCCCAAACACCCTAGCTGGCACATACAGGGAAAAACGGGTACTGCAGATATCAGATCACAGAACGCGACAGAGGCTGAGTAGAGCAGCCAAGTGAAGAGCACTGAGGATAAATTATCCCTAAATATATTTCCATTCATAGCATCAGCTAAGAATGTAGGACGTTTAGTTTAGTTTACCTTTCTTTTTTTATGCTATCAGACATTATACAAGGAATACCTTCATCTTACTGCCAAAGAACACATGCTTATTTGTAAATTCTGACACCAAATCAAGATTTTCTATCTCTAGCAATAAAAATAAAAGTTCTTTTTCATCCCTGTTGCTATGCTATGAAGTAACGGTAATGAAGAAAATCAGTAAGATTTAATTTCTGAGATATTATTCATAAGAATTGAGTATAAACGCTTGTTTCCCTTCCTTTAATGGAGAACTCCTACAAATTTCCTAATAATATTTTAGTTGGTCCAACAACAAAAGAATATGCTATCTTAAAAATAATTATTTTATGCATTTCCATCTAAAACACATGCACGAGTCAAGTTTAAAATATTTCTCATAACAGGTTCTACCCCAGATCAATTTAACAAAACGCATAAAACTGTATGCATGTGGGTCTTTTTGAATGAACACAGAAAAAAAAAAGTACTTATATAGTTAAAAGTAAAGACTTCTCATAGCTGACCACAATGAGAATGATTATGATTAAAAACTTTTAAAGAACATACTTGGACAAAAATAAACCTATAATAAAGTTGAAAAAAACATGTTCACTATCAATTTTTCAGACAATTTAAAAATAACTAGGTCAAGAAAATGTTCAATATTATACGGAGCACAAGGAATATAGCTGACTGGATGATAAGTAAAATTATTTTATTACAATACTACTAGTGGGATAAAATCAACACACGGAACTCATACATGCAGGGGAAATACAGCCTAATGTAAACAGATGGTTTTCAGCACATTCCTTTACTAGAATGTGGTCACCTGCCACAAAGTACACAAGCTCATGCACAAGATCAAGACTTTACATACAGCTGAGATCACAATGGCATGCATACCACAACAGCGTGCTAGATAAATCGTACCACAGACTGTGCAGATCTTCTCCCCCACCCCAGTTGCTGTGGAGTTTGGTTACCCATATCCGTGACATGAACGATGTCCTTTGGAGAATCTTGTTCCCTGTGGCTGTAAGTATTCTTATTTTGATAATATTTTAATGATGCTTGCTATCAAATCTTAAGTAGAGAACTAGAAATTATGGAAAGGTAGACTATTTTTTTTACAGTACTGAACAATTATATACATCTTATCTCAAGTACTTACAATAAACACCACTTACATTTAAACATATCATCAAAACTAATTTACTTCTTAGGCTTAAACTAAGCCAAAATAACACATCTGATGACAGTGCTTCAGTGAGGAGGGGGTGGAGGGAATATCATCCTCCGAAAAGTGCTAATTTTTAGTTCTCAAAAAACGTGACAAAAGTCTTCTAAGTATGACTAATATATGACTCATTCAAAGAAATTCTATATGAAAACATCTATTTGGATATCCCTTACAGTTACGTGATTTAAATTCTGAAGGCCTGACTTGGAAAAACAAGCAAATTGACATTGATTATTTATATTGATCAATGAAAGAAAATATGGAATATAGTGATTAAAATACTTCCCCTCATTTCTCTGCACCTATAAGTGCATTTTAATACTCTTCTTTGCCTATTGATATCCTAAGTACATTCAGGTAAAGGCAGAATTCTATTTTGCTATTAGGCAACACCTGCTAAGTTACTGCTGTCCATAAAAGCACAGAATCAGAATTCTGGAACCACAGGTCACTATGAACGGTTCAGCTCTATGCTTCGTGGCATCACTATGTGCCCCTTTCGGAACAGGGAGTTCAATACTTCTGGAATGCTCCAGGATATTTTTAAATCAGGCCAGGGAGTAAAGAAAAAGAAAATACAGCCAACTCTCAATAATAATGGGAGGTAGGATGGATAAGTAATTCTGAAGATCTAAGAACCTTACTTTAATTAATAACTTCAATCCCTCTCTTAGCAAATATTTAATTTAAAACTAAAAATTTTTGTCAGATAAAAAAAAAATAGGACTTTAATTCTGCCTCTTTTCTCTGCCCCCTCCCACTTCCAAACACTCTAGGGGAGGTATAACAAGAACTCTATAATCTAACATATGTACTGCAAAGATAGGATTATATTTTGACATCTAGCTTTTCCAAGTTAGATATTTAAAAATATCAATCACATTCTAGTATATAAGGGCCTATCTATATTTTCTTTGCATAAAAAGAATGGCTTTATAATTTGTTTAAAAAATTTGTTAAAAAAATTTAGCAAGAAATAACTACTTACCGCAATCAACATCAATAGCTACATTCAACTTTTCTGACTTTTGTAAATCTACAACTCAGTACTTACCAAGTTATATTTTCCTTACAATGTAACATTTACAAGTAATATTAATTGAAGATGACAGTTTTACTCAACATCAGCATAAGTCATGACAGGAGCCAGTTCACCTTGAGAAACTGGGCATAATAACACTGGGGCTTGCAATAGCCTCCTTTCCTGATTCTTATGTATCTAGAGTAAAACACTGTATTATTCTTCTTCAGTTCTTCTCCAGTATCTCAAAAGACTGATGTGAAATATATCTTACTATAAAGTTCATCATATGAACTGTTTTAGTTAGCATCAAGTAATTTCTAATTCTAATAAACAAAAATAATGAAGTCCTGAAACCATGCCCATCTTCAAAAACATAATGTGGTTAGTTAAATCTCTTGTAGAGAGCAGGTATTCATAGTGCAAGATAAAAAAGGTGACATGCTTACTGTTGCTATATATTTAGATAGAATTTGAATTTGATTAAAAAAACAATTAAAATAAGTGTATTCTATGATAATGGCACCAGAAAATAATTGCAATAAAGTGACAAGTTACAAAACCTAAATTTATAATAGTTTATCTACTCATTTGCCTTCTAAAATGATTAATTTATAAAAACCAGCACTGGCTTCAAATATGTAATTTGAATTTTAACTTACTATAAGTCATCCTACTTTCATACAAAGTATCAGTTTGTCATTCATTAAAAATAAAAACTCTTTACACAGTGGTGAAGAGAGAGAATAAATATCATAATTTAAATATTTGTACCAGGCTTTGTTATATTTGTGGGGCTAAGACAACTTATAATGTGTATGTATCGGCAAACTTCTGTAGCAGTGATACGCTTTATTTTTCATTTATGTACAAAAAAATTAACAAAGAAAGAAAGAAATAATGTAGTAAGCAAAAATCAATTTAACTTTAAAAATATGGTGTCACTGCAGGGTAGGAGAGGCAGGGGAAGGTCAAGGGAAAAAAATGGAGACTTATCTAATACTCTTTGTAATATTTTAGCAATAAAACAAAATTAAAAAAAATAAAAATATGGTGTCATTTGTATTATATGCATATTTATAGAATTCAGATTTCTGTTTAATATTTAAATATTTTTCATGGGAGAAGCATTTCTCTAATTATAACAGAGCAAAAGTTAAGATATTTAAAAAATATTTTCATAATTTAAATAGCCTTTAATACTTTCACAACAAATAAAAAAAAATTTGGGTTTTAAAAATTAGGTAAATTAAAACAACTGCCAGTTAAGTTTTTCCACAAAAAATAATACACCTAGAACTAGTAGTTCTGAGTGCTCTATAACTGATATTAGATTTCTAAGATAAACCTAGTATATATTTAAACATCTATCTAAAAATTTGAACCTTTCCAGGATATAGTAAAATGAGAACAAGGGCAAAAAAGTCAGTGAAAGAACTGTCTTTTGGTCATTCCTATGTATTATGCTAAGAAAAAATTAATTAATTAATTATTAAGATGTTACTCTTGCTTCTCCCACTCTCCCTTCTTCCTGTTTGTATTTGTTTACTCTTTAAAAAAATTAAATTATGAATACAAAATTATTCAATTTTATAACAGAATCTAAAAACAGTTCCTATGTCAAATGAAATTAGATTGTTAAGGGCATTATTTAAAGAAAACATTTTGATGTGTTGAAAATGAACAATGCATTTTGTAATTATCTTTGATAAGAGTAGTAGCATTGTTATTAAATATAAACAAATCAGGAAGAAATTTCCACAAATAAACGTCCATGAACATATTTTATGTGCTCCAATAGCTTAATCAGGTCCAGCAGAGGACTGCATGTGTCATGGAAGTTGCCATATAAAGTGAGCAGGCAGAGAGATTAGAATGTGACATGGTAAGGTAAAAATAGCAATAACTCAAATACTGAGCTTTGCAGTGATTGAAAAGGCACGTGCAGTGACTTGTGATTTTACTTGCAAGTTTATTGGAAAACTGCAGCAAGAAAGTAATAAAGTTCAACTGTTACAAATATTCAAGTTCTTCACTTACCTCGTCTGGATTGGCATTAAAGGTGAGGCTGCCTTCATCCAGCTGCATATATAATTTTCTAAAAGAAAATCCTATAGGTGGGTTCTTATTGTATATGGAACAGTGACCCCAAGTGGATTTACACAACCTATAAAAGATAAAATAAAAAAGAAAACATTACCATCTTTAACTTCCCAAGTTAAATGTATATAAACATAATAGTAACATGAAATGATATAAAAATAGATTTTATAGCTCTAAAGTTTAAAATGTTTAGTTTTACGCTTTTAACATTTGTTTACTAGAGTATACTAGACAAATTCCTTCAATTTAGCAATTGTGGCAGCACATAATAAGTGTGGGTTACAAAGATCAATAATATTTGTAAGCACTATCTGAAGCTAAATATAGAGGCCTGATGCACTAAATTCATGCAAGGGGCTCGGCCCTTGCAGCTGTGGGCATCTTGCCTCGGCCCTTGCAGCCTCGGCTTCATCTGGAAGACGGGAAGATTGTCTGGCTGTCCGGTCTAATTAGCATATTATGTTATTATTATAGGTAATAATGATAGCTAACGTTCAAGTTCTTACTAAACACCAAGCAGTAACTGAAGCCTTGTAACAGCATTCACTTGCTTGTTAATCTTTACAGCATTCCTATGATGTTGGTGCTACAGGTAAAAACAGACACAATAAAAAAGTTGTCCAAAGTTGCACAGCAAATTTGTGTAGAGGCAGGATTTGAACCCACAGAATCTTATTCCAGAGCTTGCAATCTTAACCGAGAGCTAAACAGGATTAAGTAAAATATGTGCTGTACTGGGAAATAAAACTGAATGAGGTGGGGGGAAGATTGCTGGGCAGAGGGGCAACTTTTTTTAACTATATATATATTCACAGACAAACTATACACTGGAATTGTTTGTAATTTCAATACATACATCAAAAGCTGTGACAATAAGCATCATTATTTTTAAAATACTGCTTTAAAACACTGACTCTTTACTATCACAGTGATAAATGATTGATTGAAAATTCATTAAAACTCAAAATGTTAACGGCTCATATCTCAAAATACTCTATTTCTGCAGATTGGGATAGTTGTTTCCAACTCTGTATAGAGCCATTAACTACTGGTTATTATTTGAAAGCTAAACTTTTATCTTATTACATTGCCAGAAATTCTGACTATATACCACAGATCACAAAATGTAAACATGTTATTCCAGAGACATGGAAAATATTGAAATTACATTTTGATATATTTTTTAGTAATTCTATCTCAAAATGATCTGATTTTTGTGTGTTCAAAAATACCTATTTGTATACAACATACAGGTGATGCACTATAGAATTATATAACTATAACCTACATAATTTTATTAAACAATGTTGCCCCAATAAATTCAATTAAAAATCATCATCAACAACAAAATAATCTACTTGTAGAGATAAACATTAAAGTAGTTTTACTTTCTAATATTCATTATTGATTTTGGGCTCAAACTTCCTTCTTTTCACACACATAACACAATGTATAGAAAAACAAGAAAAAGCTACTGTCTCAGCCTTTAACACCAAAAATTGTGAAGATAGTGGGTAAAATACCTAATTTAATATGAGAATATCTTCTTAATAGTTAATTTATAACCTTGCATTACTTTTATAAAATAAATGATCTTTAAAACAGTTTAAATAAGTTTAGTAACTTATTTAGAAAATTATCAATATTTTAGTAGCCTCTTTAGTCTATTCCCATAGATTTTGACTTTTATTAGTAAACTACAGAACTTCACAACAGTAGTAAGTATTCAGCACATCCAAAGTTAAAATAAAAACTAAGCCAGCCTTTAATTTAAAACAGAAGCAATTTATCACTAAGAAAAAAAATGCAAGCATCATAAAAATAGGCATAATTATGTGGTAAACAAAAAGGAAGCATTTCTTTAAAAAATGATCAATCTAGATTTAAATCACAAATGAAAACTACTTTCTGGTTGAGTTCATTCAGATAAGCTTAGTTATAAACTTTATAACTGGGACTACTAAAATGTACAAGAGATTATAAATAAAATGAGCAAGTTTTAAAGTATTTTCATTTCCTCTTATACTAAATCATTAAAAATTAACAAACATAATTTATTTTAAACATTACTAATTAATATAATTTTTACTCACTTCCATAGTACCTTCAGTATGACAAGACAATGAGAGAACGACAAGATGATACTGATGATTTATATCTATTTAGAAGTTAAGAGGTTGAGCTATTTAATTAATAATGTAATTCTGTTGCATCTGGAAGCCTGAATGAGGAATGTCATTGTTGGTAAGACATTTTGACTAAAGATTGATAATTTATTAGATAATAAATTAGATAATTTATTAATTCTCTCAATTGGATTTTCATTTAGAAATTCAAGCCTCATAAAGACTTGTTTTTAGATATGCTTTATATCATTAAGAAGTCCCTTTTAAAAATAATGAAATGAATTTTGGTAAAGATCACTAGAAAAATCAATGATTCTCCTATGTCTGATAATATTTTCACAACTCTAGAATATGTACTTTTTAAAAGGTTAATGTAGCTTTCATAGAGCAGTCTATTCCACCAAACATTCTCAGATTTATAGCTTAAATTTAAACTGTTATAATAGCTGTTAAATTTCTATAATCTACATTCAGTTTAGCACGTAGATGATCTCTTTGCTTTCTAATATTTGCCTACTTCATTGATTACATGGTGGTTAGAAAAAAATTAAAAGTAGGTGAAATATTCACCAGTTAAAGTTTATGCTAAAAAGCACCTCTGACAAAAAGAAATATATGAGAAAAAACCACAGCCATACTCCATCTGTAACCAATGGAAACAGTAAGAGTTGAGGAATATTTATTGATTTTTTAAGTATACTTATTCTTTATAAGGGAAGCCCAAACTACACCAGGGGTGTGAACACTAAATTTTGAATTATAAATTCTCACTTAACAACTTGTATTTTTAGAATAAACTGACAATTTTGACTTAAACTGATGCATCTTCATTGATAACCTCTCTTCTAACTATAACCCATTATTTTCTTTTATACTGCTCTTCTTTTCCTAGTATCAAATTTGACTATGATGAGAACTGTTATCTTGATTTTCCAGGTTTTAATAAAGAACAACTCTGGTTGAAAGAAACTTTTCATAATACAAATATAACTAGCACAAAAAGAACAATTAAGGTGATGACATTTAGAGATATCTGAGTGAACTTACCCTTGCCACAGAAGTTCATCATTAGCGAGGTCCTGCCAAACACATGAAGCTAAGCAGAGGTCAGTTGCATTCAGGTAGGACAAGATGGTAAAGCTTAGCTCAGGAGGCAACATCTCCAAATTAATGAATCCTTCCTGTTCTTTAGATTTCCTTGCCTTCAAGAGATGATATATATCAATGCCTCCTTGGACTTGTTTACGATGACTGCTGTTACAAATGCTGCTGGCAGCCATCCTCCTGGTCTGCTCTCTGCTGAGGTAGCCTTGCTCACTATAGCCTTCCTGCTGTAGCTGCTGGTTTCTGGCCACTCTCCACAAACCCTGACCCATCTGCAAGCCTGGGAGAAAGCCAAAATGGAAAATGTTAAACTGAAAAGGGAACCTGCCTTTCCCAATACTACAACAACTCTGACATGAAGCATTCATTTATCAGAATTAACATTCCTCATGAAAGCATATTAAGGAGTAACATGTTACAAAGAATAGCTGGTACATCATATGTAGAAAACTTGGACAGAGAAAGTTTCAGAAATATTTGGTTTGATTATCACCTTTATCCCAGTTTGCTAACTACTTTTAAGGTCCACAGGTGACATAGTAATTTTTCACATGGTGAGATTTAAAAGTTACTGGTGTCCTAAAAACTCTTACAAATTATAATTATGTGGACTTATGGGCCAGTATTAAATAGAGCTCTGATCAGAGCACAGGACTTGAGTTAAAAGGCCTCTAGACCCTGCTTTATATCACAACTCAGGCTAAGCTAAGCTAGCCCCTTTTAACCAAACTCCCAGATGCATAACAGCTGTGAAACAGGCTTTTAGTTTAATTCTTGCCAGTCTACATTTATGTTGTAGACTGTAATAAAATGTAACATAGGCCCTGAGGTCTAATTCAGAAACCTTATAAATTAGACACCTAGAACTCCACGATAAATAGCTCAATAATGACTATTTGGTTATGTTGTTGCTTTAAGTAAAATAATAATGTAGACTAATTTTCCAGTTCTTTTCCATATAGGCATGTGGATTCCTCAGAGATAACTGGAAAAGGCAGACAAGAGTGTGCTCGTCTCCTCCACTCCACCCACTGATCTCCAACCAGAGCAATTCCACGTTTATCTGTTGCAAATATTAGACTTCATTGTATATAAACATATAGAAAATTAATGGCCTGGACTTTACATTTGATCTTAGCTTTAAAATAAGTAACTTTTCCCTAGGCAAATAAATTCATTATGAAAAATGAAATCAGAAAGAGCTCTAATATAAGTAATTATTTTCATGATCTTTTCCTAACAAAATATTCTTGTTTTATAAACCCAAGTTGATTCTAGTATGTGCGCATATTTCAAAGTTTGGGGGGAAATTGATTTTTGTATAAAATCATTAAACTAAATTTCATAGCTTAACCAGACCCTAAAATATGGGTTTGTTTTAATTAGCTGTTTACAATAAGGACTAACAAAAGATAACAAAAGCAAAAACAAAACCAAGGAAGAAAATCCACGGGTGGCCAGAACTTTTGAAAATTATCAGGAACAATTTGAAAATTGAGTAGGATTTCAAAAGATGTCAAAGATATTGTTCTTTTGAATATCTATAAAGACATGACCCACATGTACATTTACTGGATTACTGGCTATTATTTGGATAATAGCCATTATAACAGATCACTTATTGATGAAAACAAAAAAAGAATCCAGCATAATTTTTTACTTCTTCTTCTTACAATGAACTGTTTACACTTACAGGAGATTAAATTATTAAGGGTTGGGGATACAAAGAGAAGAAACATATTAATGGTTTTAAAATGTGAGGAAATTTGTGTTTTTTTCAAAGAAACCACAAAAGATAATCTTTCCTCCCTACAACACAAAGCATGAAATTTGTAGCAGTTCCTCCTTTCGTGATTAAGCTATAGTGATTACATTCTTATTTTTATTATAGAATCTTAAGATAAAAAAGACAACCCACAGATTGGGAGAAAATCTTTACAAAACACTTATTTGATAAAGGGCTTTGTATATTTTTGTATCCAAAATATAAAAAGAACTCTTAAAAGTCAACAATAAAATAAACAAATAACACTCTTAAAAATGAGCAAAAGATCTCAAGCCACTTTACCAAAAAAAAAAATATATATATATATATACAGACACCAAATACACATATGAAAAGAGACTCAACATCACATGTTATTAGGCAATCACAAATCAAAACAACGAAGATAACTACTACTACACATCTACTAGAATGATTGAAATCCAAAATACTGACAACACCAAATGCCGGCAAGTATGTGGGAATGGAAAATGGCATAGTCACTTTAGAAGGTAATATAGTTGTTTCTTAGAAAACTAAACATGCTTTTGCCATATAATCCAGCATCCCTGCTCCTTGGTATTTAACCAAATAAACTGAAAGTTTATATCCACACAAAAATCTGCACATGAATGTTTACAGCAGCTCTAGTCATAATTACCAAAACTTGTAAGGAACCAAAATGTCCTTCAATAGGTGAATGGACAAACTATGGTACATCCAAACAATGGGATATTTAGTACAAAAAAGAAATGAGCTATCAAACCATAAAATGACATGCATAAAACTTAAATGCATATGACTAAGAGAAAGACTCCAATCTGAAAAGTCATATGTAATATGACTTTAATTATGACATTCTGGAAAAGACAAAACAAAAATAAAACAACAGAAAAATACAGAATATCAACATAAATTTGTAAGGAATTTTAAGTTCGCCCAATGGATAATTTAATTTTGATACATATTTAACATTTTGAGAACGTTATAAAGAAAGGCATTATTTTCATCATGGCTATTTCTGCATTAATATTAGCAAAAAATATCTAGAAATCACATTGATTGCTAAAGCTCATGTAACCTGTCATTTAGATACTTAAACTTATTTGTCTCTTTACCTTAGCACAACTAAAGGTAAAAAATCAAATATAACTATGGTATTTGAAGTCTCAACTTTAAGGCATTTAGTATCAATTTCTGTGTATTTCCTCTACAGCATCTTTCCAGTGGCATATGGTTAAGCAGCTGCTGTTCCTCTCAGGGATGTTGCTAGGAAACACAGACCCAGGGTGATTTCCCTAGGCTCTGGACTTTAATGAGGATCACTAAAGTTGAGCACTGAATGTGATTCAGAAAGCATCCGGCAGGTAGAAAGAGGTAAAGCCAGCAGCTGGTTCTTAAATAAAAAGTAAACAAACAAACAAACAAACTTGATGGGGAGAGAGGAAGTTTTAGGCTCATGAACACATAATTCAGACAAAGAAAACGGTATTTTCTATTCTCCTACTGTTAAATAATTCTGCAAATTGCCCTTTTGGGACTCCATTTTTCTTTTAAAGCAGTTGTTGATACTGGGCAAGAACACAGTACAATAAACCACTTGAGGAAGATTAGCATCATAAGTTTCTCCGATAGAGAAAGGAAAGGGTGTTTATAATGTTCCACCCCACTCCCAATCTTCCTTAGGGTGACAGGGATGTAGAATGAATAGAACTGTCAGAAAAGTGATAAAACTCTCAAAAAGACATGATATCCATTGCAGACATTGTGAAGAAAGTCATGGAGGGAGCGGTGTTGTAGACTCTGAAGTCCAACAGAGGAGTTTAAATTCTCACTCCACTGGATATTACCAACAGGACCTTGGGGGATTTACTTGATTATTCTAAACTTTAGTTTCTTTATATATAATTTAAAAATAATACTTATAGCCTAAACTATTGTTGTATTAGATGAGATAATGCATATAAAATTTCATTCCATAGCTAATAACCACTAAGATGTTATTACTTTGTTTTGACAAAATAAAATTTTCACAAAGTAAAAATGATGAGTATTTTGGTAAAATACATTTAATGATGCTTAATTGTCCTCGTGTTCTGTACACCAAATAAACTTATTTGTTCATGTTGACACTTGCATAGCATGGTAAGGTTTATTACATAATTCTTCATCCTCTATCTGATATTTTAGACATGGTTATTTGTTCCCTTCATAAAAGCAATTGTTTTATATCAATGACTACATTTTAAGAAACAACCACCAAAAGCTAACAAACAAAATCCTGCAATATGTTTCACAAAATGTTTTTGAACTTCAGCATGCCTTATGGTGGTGTCAATAGAAATGGCATGAAACAGGGCCTTATGTTATCATTAGTAAGCTTCAACATTTGGCTCTAAAAGAGAGAGAAAACATGATAGTTTCATGCTGAGTTCTTACATGATTTCAAACTCTTAAAATCTGTCCTTTATGTCAATTACTTGGTCAAAAAATTAAGCTGCATAGTGGAATCACTGACTAGGCAGAGTTTCAAACTAAAAATTAAACACAAAAAGAAGTTTGTGTATTTGAAATAAATACTTTTAGTGTAAATATGGATTTTGTGATGAAATCACCTCTTATTATTTGTTCACTCAAAACAGAGATATTTATTTCTCCAAAACAAT
>PVJC01024076.1:0-25838 GCA_004026665.1 Murina feae
CAAGTTCCCTTTAAACTAGATTTATCCTCTTACTGATTCATTAATTAATGGATGGAATAAAATCTTTGACATGTGCTCATTCTTTATGTTAATTCTATATTTGTTTAGCAGTTGTGTCTAATTTTTTGAAAATTATTGTGACATTACAACATTCCTGCTTGAGTCTGCTTCTTTCCAATTTTTGCATATCGAACAAATCGCTCAGTGAGATTGTCACATGTTTGTCCTCTTGAATGGAAAATGTTGAGTCTTTCCTGACATTGGGATCCTTATTAAAAATACACACACAAAACAAACAAACAAAGAAAACTTTAGCCCAACGGAGTGGCTCAGTGGTTGAGCGTCTAGCTATGAACCATGAGGTCATGGATGAGGTCACGGTTCCATTCCAGGTCAGCCTGAGTTGTGGGCTTAATCCCCAGGAGGGGGTGAGCAGGAGGCGGCTGATCAATAATTCTCTCTCATCATTAATGTTTCTATCTCTCTCTCCCTCTTCCTTCCTCTCTGAAATCAATAAAAAACCAAAAAACGTTAATCATGACATTGTAGCACAAAACCAAAGATGTAGCTTTAAATTTCTGGTTTATGCATCTTCTGGAACAACTAGAGGCTAATAGTTCAGGAAGGTTCTGAGTTCAAAATCCTCATTTGTGTGTGTTCCTGCTGGTTGGTGGTGTGGAGACTCTCAGAGCAGCAGCAGGAGAATCTGAGACAGGAGAAGAGGAAGTGTCCTGACTGTGGCTTGAGCAGCGTGGTGGGAAGAACAGGAGACAGATTTCCAGTGTTCCTGATTCTACTTTACTATGTAATTTCCCCAGAAGGCAATTAAATGAATAATATTAGTTTCCTTGGATTGTCCAAAATGTAGTTGGAATAATGTCTCTCATGCAACAGTATTATCTTCAGTAATTGTGTCTTTTCATTCCAATATGAAAGTCTTTTGTAGGGCAGACTTGGAAACTAGTCTCAATGTATAACACTGTTTTTATAGAAAATATGTATTTTGATTGGAACAACTAAATAAAAATGCTTTGGGGAAAATATACAATTCTTTTATAGATTGAGAACAGCCAATGATGAGACAATGAGGTTCATTATAGTGACAAATTAAGTAAATTAAAACCTGCTTCACTATAAAAGGGAATGGGAAGGGTGTGTGTGTGTATTAATGCTATTACACCTTTTAAAGTTGTTGCTTTGTTTTGTTTTTTTTAATCACATAGAGTAGGTCACATTCCAAGTTCCTCTGAGGCCTTTGCCTGAATTTGCATTTTTCCTACGATGTTGCTAATACGTTGTTATTGTTAAGAACAAATTAATTTTCAATTTCAGTATTTCATCCATCCAAAATATCTTACTCTCATCCCAATTTCTGCCAGAACGGAACATATTTCTTTCTAGATTTTCTAAGTAGAGCATTGCTTGAATGAATAACACACAACTGACCACTTCCTTATAACAAAGTAAATTTCTGTTCTGAATGGTAGTTTGTATTTGAGCGCTTTCCTGAAGGAGAATCTGTAGGGCATACAACATGTAGTAATGTTAGGTTAATAATGACCTTTGCAGATTTGACGCAGGCACATCGGAAGATTTGTAAAATGGTTTTCTGAGGATGGTGGTGGTGGAGTTTTCTTCTTATAAAATCTGTTAAGTCATTTACAGTTTTTGTTTTCTGTACCAGTGAACTAGAGATACAAAGGATCAATGCCAGAAATCTATGAGAAGAGATCATTTTAGCCATGATCAGAGGGGCATGATTTCTGATAGGAAATCCTTTCAAACTAAGTTGGAAAAAGGCCAAACATCATATTCTGGAGAGGAAATAAAATCTTAGAAATTGGAACACAATTGGAAACTGGAATGATTCATCAACCTTAGCTCCCTTGCTCTTAAAATAGTTTATATTTCATTTCTTATATCAAGCATTTCCTATGTAATTGGAATGCCTCAAAGTAATGTTAAAGAATGTACGGTTTCCTATTTATATGACTATGTCTATGGTAAATGAACTCTTCCTCTAAAGTTATTTTTACTATTTTTGCTTTTATAATGTGTCAATGAACTTTTGTGCGTGAATATTTTCCCTCCATTTAAAATTATTACTTTAAGATGGATTCCTTCAATGGAAATTGGTAGGTCAAAGGCTGTAGATATTTATGGCTTGTGTAACAAAGGACATCCCAGAAAGACTGTCATTTTTATTTTCCATCTGTTTCTCGGCATGTATTTCACACATTTTCCCTAGAATTCTAGGATTGAGCATTATTAAAGCACACACACACACACACACACACACACCAATAATTTGAAAAAGAAATTAAAATTCACACACTACATAAAATAGTTATGTTACAGAAGGCTGAGAAATAAAAGGTAAAAGTTCTCCCCTTATATTTTTGAAACTCAGTGCTACTTTCCTGAAGCAACCACCGTGAAGGAAAAAAATATAATATGACCAACTTAAAATATAAAACGCAGTCCTTGCTATTTATATAACTACACTGAGAGTGAAGGACAAGCTTACCGCTAGGGCTTGGGGACCACTCCTGCACAACTCATGCATCCATCAACGACACAGCACAACAACAGGAGCGCCATCTGAAGCCACCTCTGGGAACTGCCCTGCCATTTGCTGGCATTCCAGTGGGGGAGATAGACCTCAGGATGTTCAGTCAGGAGGGGAAGGTGGATTTTGAAGCCATAGGCTGGCAAACTTGAAAAGACTGTTTAAAGGTACTGCTCAGATGCTTCTCGAAAAGGGTGACATGACAGTATTTAGTCAGCAAAACATTTAAGATTTCTAAGAAGCTGACAGCATTTACCTAAGAGAGTGGAAAAGGAGCCCTTTGCCCTGACCGGTTTGGCTCAGTGGATAGAGTGTCAGCCTGCAGACTGAAGGGTCCCAGGTTCGATTCTGGTCAAGGGCATGTACCTTGGTTGCTGGCACATTCCCAGTGGGGGGTATGCAAGAGGCAGCTGATAGATGTTTCTCTCATTGATGTTTCTAACTCTCTATCCCTCTCCCTTTCTCTCTGTCAAAAATCAATAAAATATATTTAAAAAGAAGAAAAAAAGAAAAGGAGCCCTTGTGGTTGTCCAGGGAAGGAAGGCATTAACCATTCCGATGACAGGACAAAGCTCATAACTATTGATTATGGAGGCTGTTGCCTCCCCACCACTCCTGAGTGTCTTGCCTATTTGCTTATCTTCCAGAAATATTCCATGTTCTCCCTCCCTGCCTCCTCTTCCCTCTCATTCCCTACCCCCTCTAAATTATTTGAGAAGTTTTTATTTATTTATTTTTTTAATTTCAGAATTACTAGAGAGTTAGGCGCAGCTGTTGTTATACATTTTCCCTAAATTCAGTATACTAAGAATAAGTGCAATTATATAGTCTCTGAAATAACTACAATACCATTATCACACTCAGAATTTTAACTTATACAATAAATATTAAGTTTATCAGGGTGACATCCTATATAATAAAAGGGTAATATGCAAATGGACCCTAACAACAGAACCACTGGGAATGACTGGTCACTATGACACACACTGACCACCAGGGGGCAGATGCTCAATGCAGGTCAGTGCACTTCCACAGGGGGAGCTCTGCTCAGCCACAAGCCAGGCTGCCAGCTGCCAGCACAGCAGTGGTAGCGGGAGACTCTCCTGCCTCCTCAGCAGTGCTAAGGATGTCCAACTGCAGCTTAGGCCATGCTCCCTGCTGGCAAGTGGCCATCTCCTGGAAGCTCCTGGGCTGCCAGAGGGATGTCTGACTGTCAGCTTAAGCCCAATACCCTGGGGAGCAGGCCTAAGCCAGCAGGTGGACATCTCCTGAGGGATCCCAGACTGCGAGAGGGCACAGGCTGGGCTGAGGGGCCCCTTTGAGTGCACAAATTTTTGTGCACTGAGCCTCTAGTTGGTTAATAAAAATATATAAATTTCCAGTGTATATATAATATATAATACCTATATAATAAAAGGCTAATATGCAAATCAAATGAACAGCAGAACGACCAGTTGTTATGACATGCACTGACCACCAGGGGGCAGATGCTCAATGCAGGAACTGCCCCCTGGTGGTCAGTGCACTCCCACAGGGGGGGCACCACTCAGCCAGAAGCTGGACTGATGGCTGGTGAGTGCAGCAGTGGTGGTGGGAGCCTTTCCCACTTCCAGCAGCCCTATGGATGTATGACTGCTGGCTTAGGCCCGCTCCCCACAGATATCCCCTGAGGGTTCCCGGAATGTGAAATGGTGCAAGCTGGGCTGAGGACCCCTGCCGCTCCAGGGCACAAATGTTGTGCACTGGGCCTCTAGTATTATTAAATACATCATCTGTATATTGCAGTGTGTGATCATCAACCAAAGTTTAGTCTCCTGTCACCATTTGTTTGATCTGCTTTACACATTACTAACCCACCTCCCCCCCCCTTTTCTTCTCTGTCTGGTATTCACCATACTGTTGTCTGTGTCGATAATTTTTGTTTGTTTGTTTTGTTCATCCATTCATTGTTTTCTGTTTATGTCCCACATGTAAGTGAAGTCATATGGTTCTTGTTCTTTTCCACATGACTTATTTTGTTCAGCATGATACTCTCAAGATCCATCCATGTTGCCACAACTAACAGTATTTCAGCCTTTCTTATGGCTGAGTAGGATTCCATTGTATATATGTGCCACATCTTCTTCACCTAGTCATCCATTGAAGGACACATGGGTCATTTCCATGTCTTGGCTACTGTGAATCATGCTGCAATGAACGTAGGGGTTCTATAATAAATATTATATATATATTCAAATTTAAATTCCTCCAGTTGTACCCCAAATAATCCATTATAGCTGTTAATTTGGTTAGGTTTTTCTATCAGGATTCAGTTCAAGTTTGCAAATGCATTTGCTTGTAATTAATATTTTTCAAAATAGAGTTTTGAGATAACTTCAGATTCACATGCAATTATAAGAAGGGTGGTGTGTGTGATTCCAGTCAAGGGCATGTACCTGGGTTGCATGTTCAATCAATGCTTTCTCTCTCTCTCTCTCTCTCTCTCTCTCTCTCTCTCTCTCTCCCATGTAAGTTCTAGGTTTGTGAGAAAAATCAGGTTAGAGTAACAATTTGGGTTTCGCACAAACTAAGATTAATACAGGTAGCTTTATGTAAGTATATAGTCTTCATTTCCCGTTACGCACTGGCCTTCCCTTAGTCTCCTCTGAAACTTTACATTTCTCCTGGGTTTTAGCATGTAATTAACTTAGCAGTTATGTCCTATCTTCTCCCATTCATGAATAGCAACAGCTTTAATGTCATCTGTCCAATCAACCCGAAGCTGGCAAGCAGCAGGTTAAATGATGTGATCCCTGTCTAGCACAATATACATGCTTAAAAAACGCGGGAGTGTTGGTTGATCGATTTCAAACCTCAAATGGGACCCAAGGCCCAGGGATCTTCTCCATCCCTTATGTTTCCTAGCTGTAGATGGTGAATTCAGAGTCCTGAGGAGTGAAGGCAGGGGGATGGGCCATCTCCCACCAAATGGGAGTATTTTGGAGCCTCAGTCTGCTTTCCGCATGAAGGGATATGCTCGCCTGTTGTTTTCCTCTGGGACCCAGAGGAAGATGCAGACAAACAACAGGTGAGGCCCCAAGAGCTGTAAACAAAGGAGCTATATTAAGAAAGTGCATCTGCAGTGCTTGCTCCTCTCAATCCCGCCACCCACTGGGCATGTTCCTGAACTGACTTTCTGTAGTCAGCCAATCAGCAGGCGTGGAGTGCCTGGCAGTGCACACAAGTGGCAGCATGTTAGAGTTGGAAAGTTTCTTAGACACTACACGCCGGCATTTTACGAAGTCTCATTGTGGTACATGAAGTATTTTAGGAAGCACACAAGAGGATTTTAGATGGGGACATATTAACATTGGGTGCACAATGGCTTTTTCAAATTTTAGCAATCCTTTTGATTCGGAGAAAGGGAGACTATCTGTTTGGGGCTAGTAGATTTTTATGCTCACTAACCTTCCTTCCTATTAGAGAGCATTTCCTCTCCTACTTTGTATCTCTGCTACTACCACCTGGTCATGTTAAAAATCATTTTTTAAAAGCAAGTAAACTTAATTAAGCAAGGTGACTTTCTTTAAAGACAAATATTAAACAAGTAATAGTCAGGTGATACTTGGATAAAACACAAATAATGTAGGTGATACAAGAGTGAAATGACGGAGATACTGGCATCTTATCCCCTCCCCCTTTTGCTTCTACAAATAAAGAAACTGAGGCCCCTTTGTAATGTTTCACTGAGAGGCTGACTTGGAGTAGTTGGGCTAATTGACTGGCGGCCTCTGTTATGACCAATAGATGTCCAAGAAGAAGGAGAGGCTGCCCCAGAAGTGGTCAGAGTTTGGCGTCTGCATGCCTTTCCAATGGCAAGGCCTGACACACACACAGGTCTCTGACCAGTCACCCTCCCACTGGTCACAGAATACAAAGAGAAGGACAGTGTGAGGAGAAAGAACATGCCATCCATGGAAGTGTGGTCTCTGAGGCATGAAGAGGCATGGGAAACACTGAGACGGTAGTTTAGACACTCCTCTGTCTCTCGCCTAGTTTCCTCTATGACATTGATATGACTCATCTGCCACGATTAGTGAACCGGTAGGCCTCCTGTGGCGATTTTTTTAAAGGTAGATACAATAGGCTAAATAAATCATGGCCCTCAGAGATGCCAGGTTTTAATCCCTGCAAGCTCTGAATGCTATCTTCCTCGAGAAGATTTTGCACATGCCATTAAATTAAGGCTTTTGAGATGGGCTGATTACCCCAATGGGTCCTACATGGGACCACAAGTGTCCGTATAGGAGGCAAGCAGAGGGATGTTTGACACAGCGAGCAGAGAAGGCAATGTGACCTGAGGCGGAGGTTGGAGTAACGTAGCCACTCCAACGGAGGCAAGGGATGCAGCTCCGGAGGCAGGAAGAAGAAGGCACTAATTCTGCCATAGAACCTTCCAATTCGAAAGGTACTAGAGGCAGCCAGATGTTTCTCTCCAGGAGTTCCCGTTTCTGAAGGCAACCGGTGTGACTAGATTCTTGTGTGTCTTTCCAGAAACAATAGACGTCTATATAAGCTACATAGGCATTTGCATGCATATTTTCCTCACTTTTTATCTATGTTAGCCTGAACATTGTTCTGTACCCCAATTTCCTCCTGCTTTTTTCCTAACAGTAACTCTTGAAGATTATTCCATATAAATGCGTAGTATCCTTGTTACAGTCCTTGTAAGAAGAGAAAGAGACCCTTGGAAGTTCACACACATAAAGAAGAAGATAAAATGATGAACAAAATAGATCCACAGACAAAGAACCATGAACAGGCTGATGAATTACAGAGGGAAGGTGAGGGTGGGGTGTGTGTTGGGGGCGGGTAGGGAGTGGGGAAGGGAGAAATTAACCAGGGGAACTTATATGCCTATATGCTCAGCCCATGGACACAGACAATAGTGTGGCAAAGGCTTGTGAGGGGTGGGTGCGGGGAGGAGCGGGTCAATGGGGACAACAACAACAATACAACAAAGCAGACGTCTGTAATTCTTTGAACTATAAATTTAAATTAAAAAAAAAGACCAAGTGAGGATGCAGTGAAAAGGCAGCATCTGCAAGCTGAGGAAAAGGACTCATTGGAGACCAACCCTGAATCTTGAACTGCAGGAAACAAAAGTTTCTGTTATTTCTGGGGTTAGTTAGGGCGGGGGGCAGGGGGAACCTATGACTGCCTAAGCTTTGTGAGGTGTTTCTTAATCAATAGGGATTATGGGGGATTTCTAAGAGGTAGGAAATAGTGGAGGGGTGGGGAGGGAAGATAGAAGTTGGGGTAAGGGGAGAAGAAAACCAAACTTACGATTCCTTCCAAACCAGTTCCCAGATTCAGTTAATTTTAGAGACTTTTTCCGATAGCCGTGGTATAGACCTTTTTGCCCACATGATGGCACTAGCTGTTTAGAAAACAGCCTCACTAACCTCAGAAAGTCCGCTGCGGCACCCCTGAATTTGTGGGGAATGAGCTGCAGCTGACGTCTAGGGCAATTAATAATGCATTAGGAAATTTACTAACAGCGATAATCAACGTGGAGTTAATTGGAAAGCAATTGCAAGACTGGGGAAGCGAGGGAGAAACGAGCGTGTGGGGACGCCGGCTCTCACCATCAGGACGGGGGCAGGGTTGGGGATCACCACGGAAGGCGCGAATCTAGCAATGAGCTGCTCAGGTTCTGCTGCATTGCCAGCTCCACTTCCTTCCCTAGCTGAAGAAACCAACAAGATGGCATGGAGGCCGGGTTCGTAAAGCTATTTCTGCAGCTAACCCCCTCCCCTGCCATTGAACAGGGCACTTTGTCCTCTGGGGAGACTGTTTCTCACCTGTATAATGCTCCCATTGGGTCAGAGAACTGCTAAGCTCTAGCATTCAACTTGAGGTTAGATTCTAGAAGACAAGAGTTTTGCTAGCTGGGCATATATAGATACATGCTTATATTTGTAATCATAAACTCAGTATGCAGTGTTCGCACACTCAGGCCATAGCTGTGGGAGTAGATCTTGATTGATATCAGCAACCAGAGCTGGCTGTCTGGGAAGAAATTGAATTTGAAAAGGTCTCTTAGAAGGGCCTGCAGGGAGCCAAGGGGAGTGTGTGTGGGCAACTTGCTAAGGAGGGGTTGGGATCTGGATGGAGAGGTGGGTGCCAAGAGGAACAGTGAGGTGTAGGTGCCCAGTGGGAGCCCGGCCTGTGTAGGGCCTGCTGGCACTTTTAGGATTAACCACAGCTAATCACTCAGCGGGAAGGCCTCACAGGCGGCTGGAACCTGGCATCGAGTCCTTCAAACTCTAGTTTGCCCTTTTGCACTTGCTAAATTGGCCGAGATCTGTCAACAGTGTTTTTATTTTTAATTTGTTTGGAACAACGTAGAATCTCAGGTAGCCGTGACTTTGCTGTTTCATGATGGAAGTCAAAGTTTGCTTCAGGTGGAATTTGTTGTGTGGAGAAGATTCGAAACAAGAACAGGTGAGTGGCATTTTAGTGGCGAGGCACAGGGAGAAGGGCCCCTCATTAGAGTTGTTTTTCTTGGTGATCCAGTGGAGGACCCGTTTCCCAGCTGAAGATAGGTGATAACAACAGGGTTTCAACATGAATTGGAGAAAGAGCCCCCAGGTGTAAAGGAGAAGAACAAGAAAATATTGGAAATCCTGCTCTTGAAAAATCTGACATATACAAGTCCAGACTTTTATGAAAAACAACAACAACAACAACAAAAAACAACAGAACAATGGGAACAGTTTATCTTCATATACACTCAATATTTTTGTCTTCTTTGAAATTCATTATCAACACTTGTGCTTATTTATAAATCTTGTGATTTTTTTTTATTTATAAAAGCAATACGTGACTGATAATCCTGAAGCAATTCAAAAATCAGTGGTAAATACGATAAAAAGAGGGAACACTCTCCCATTATCTGGCTTGACCCTCATGCCCAATGGACTGAATAATGTTCTTTGACGGGTCTCTTTGAACACTGACTCCCTCAAGAAAAATGGAAAAAAATTCCCTTTATGAATTTTTGAGCTCAGAACATTCTTTAGTTCTGGTTGGGAGCCAAACGGTGACCAGCTGACCCAATTTGCCTTGGACTTTCAGGGCTAAATCCAGGAAGGTCCTGGGCACATCGGGTCGGTTGGTCACCCTGGTGTCACTAAACTTCTAAGGTGGTCTATGGACTAAGCCTGGGAAGCTGGCACCTGCTACTTTTGCCCGAGTATTTAAGATTTTATTTTCCCTGTCTCCTTTGAAGTGAAGCTAGAAAATCTGGCCCTTTCCTTCTCTTTCTGTGAGTTCAGTGGGGATAGAGGGTTTTGGAGCATGAGGGATGGACACAAAGGGCATCTTTCCTCAAGTCAGCCACCTGTGACTCTTCTGTACCTGACCCCATTGTTCAAAGAGGACATCAAGGCACATCCTGGAGGCCCTACTTTCTGCTGCCTTGAACATGTGCACTGTCAGTCAGGAAATACTCTGTTCCACCTGCCCAGCCTCACAATGTCACATGAGCCTCAGGTGAAGGTCCCATCCCCTTGGGCATAAAAACACCGAAGCTCCTAGAGGTCACAGGCCAGTTCCCCTCCCTCTCAATATTGTTGCAATGGCTTCTGCCCTGTCTTGAGTTTAGTTACGGAGCAGAAACTGTGTCCCCAGGACTGTTGTGTGGCTGGATAGGCCCAAGTGCAAACTAGCGGGAATATAAGAGGAGCATCTAATAAGGGCTGCAGAGCATGGAGAGTTCCTTGCACCTGCCTCTTTGTCAGTTCCGGCTGAGGACCCAGTGAGAGCAAGGCCATCCGTCACATCTTAGCTGAACACAGTGGTACTTTGGGAATAAAGCTGGTCTGAGAAGTATAAAGGGGATTTGAAATACAGATTGCACTAGGTATACGGATGTTTATTTTTCAGTCATCCTCTCACCGTTGCTACAAGTGGCCTTCAATATTCTCCATTTACAATAGAGTGGAGTGCTGAAGAACACAGGCTTTTTGCCCACCTGGTGTGGCTCAGTGGTTGAGTTTTGACCCATACACCAAGAGGTCGTAGGTTCAATTCCCATCAGGGCACATGCCCAGGTTGCAGGCTCGATCCTCAATGGGAGGTGAGGGGGGCATGTAGGAGGCAGCTGATAGATGGTTCTCACTCATCATGGATGTTTCTCTCCCTCTCTCCCTCTCTCTAAAATCAATAAAAACATATTAAAAGAAAAAGAACACAGGCTTTGGAAGCCTACCCCACCTTCACTATGTAGTGGCTATGTGATCACCGAACGCTGTTCATTGCTCTAAACTTCTGTTGCTTCTCTTTAGAGATAAGAACATCAAATGTGTAGGATTGTTGTGACAAAATGATATTAAAGCACTTAGAAGCAATAAGCACCCACTTATTGCTCTCAATAATTAGGAGCTAATGTTATCAAGCTTAGGTTAGATGAAGAAATCGAGGCATCAAAGTTTGTTGAGTTCGAAACTCTGTTAGTGTTTAAAGTTAGTGTTGTTACAAGGAGCCCAACATCACTGGACTGAGAATTGACCAGGTAGGAGCATTCTGGGATGGTTTGGAGACCATTTCAAAATCCTAATAAAAATTATTGTATAGTTAATATTGGATGAGTATCTACCAAGGTCAGACACTGTTCTAAGCACTTCACTATTAACTCTCCCTATATAACCTCACTGACTCTTTGAAGTATATACTCTTAGTATTTTCATCTTGCAGATGTGGAAACAGAGGCACAGAGCTATAGAATCTTGGCAGAAGACAAGATCATCTCCAGCCAAATAGGGGAGTGAACTGGCAGCTTTGGCAATGTTGCAACCCTGCCACCCCCTCTCCCCCCTTCCCCTCCCCCTGCCACCAATGCAGGGTTCTACACTCAGGTCCCCTAACAAAACTTCCTGAAGAGCCAGGTGCCAGCTGGAGCTGGGGGCTCCTGGGCTGTGATTGGCTGCCATTATTGTGGTTAGCCCTGTGGTGGGGGAGGCTGGGAAGGGCAGTGGAAGCTGATAAATAATGCAACAGTCTGTGCTGAGGGACAAGAGAGCCAGGAGGGAGAGGAGAACTCACTTGGCTTTCTTGTTGGTGTCCAATAATATCCACTGAATTACAGACATCCCAACACTTTGCCCAGGCAGCCTGCTGAGCAAGGTAACACTCAGACTTTTCCTGCCTTGAGTTACATATGTATTTACATTTTTATATTTCTAATCAGAAATACTTGGGCTTTTTCTTCCTTGCAGGGGATGAAGGGAGGGAGAGAGGGATGCTGACATCAATTTGATTTGGCTCTCCAGTGTATGAAAATAGAAAGGAACAAGATACCAAGTTTAGGAAGACACAGTAGACTCATAGAGAAGATGCAGACTCTCTGAGTGACTTATAAATGAGTGTTGCAGACAGAGGAAGGGTTTAAGGTGTGCTTCTTGAATGAATGAACCAACAAAGCAGCAGAAGGAAAGGTGTGAGTCTCTGGGGGGAAAATACTTGCTAGTCCAGGCAAGAAAGATAATCAGGAACAAATAGATAGCTGGGTGGGAGGAAATGCGCACTTTCCCAGCTATTGCCAAGTATTGCCGGGATGTATTTGAATCAGATTGGACTAAAGAGGAGATGAATATTTTTCAAAGGGTGACCTATGGGCCACTCACAACAGGATCACTAGAATGTGTGTTAAACAGTATATTTTCTGGACTCCATCCCCTGTAAATGGAATCAGACTCTTTGGGAGCTGATGATCTGCATTAGTGTGTGTGTGTGTGTGTGTGCATGTGTGTTTCTTTTTAAACATAAGCTCCCTAAGGATTGTAATACCTAATAATTTTGAGACCACTGTAGAAACCTTGCTTTGATGTTATGGCCTTGAGCCAGGGTTCCTGACCAGGGCTTGTGACAATACGCTTCTCTTTCTGAAATGGTTTAAGCAATGCATTGCCTGGAGGAAACTTGGGGTTAATTTGTTGCTGCCTGAGACTTAGAAAAAGGCTTTTGATGCTGCCAACTTTTGGATGATGTGGAGTGAATGCATGCATGAGTAGAACAGATGCCACAATGAGGGGGTCATACATTAGTCACTTAGAAATTGTGTATAGACCAAGTTGAATATGTTAAGAGGGGAAACCAAGGACCAAGTACTAGGATGTACATGTGTGGTGGAAAGCTGGGCTAGGGTGGGGGCTGCTGCTGCTGCAGTGGTCCAACCTCCTGAAGGAAGTAATGATAGTGGTCACCACCTATGACAGCTCTGCCCCATCCAAGCCACACCAGGCTGGTGTGCACAGATGACCCTGTGCCTGTTTAGAATCTCAGGCTGGTCTACTGCAGAGACCTTTTTGTTAGAAGCGAAGAGATCAAGCATTTGCAATATTCCTGAGTATGAAAAAAAATTTGGCTACAAGGGAACTCTTTTCTAACTTCATGCTGTCTATCAGTTTATATTTTAGTCCCCTCTCTACATGCTTCCCAGAAAAGAAAGATAAACTAAGGATGGTGGACAGATTTGAGATTTAGCCAGGTCTGAAACTTCCCTGGGGGCAAATTTAGAAAGAAATATGAAAAAGTGGCTGTGGATATACATGTAAATCTATTATACATGTAAGTCTTTGAAACATTTTCCCCTAAATTGAATTGATGACAAAAATTTTAAAAATAATGTTCGTTGTGAAAAATTTAAATGATATAAGAATGAATAAATAGAAAATGAAGAGTCCTTACCAGCGCCAATTCTATTTTCTAAGGAGTGGACAAGGTTAAGACTTTAGCGCATGTCCTTAGAATCTCTGTATTTTCAGGTACACTCAAACATGAACCGATTTGCATAAAGGAGCTATATGTTATTGCTATATGCTATTGTTGCTCTGTTCTCTGTCATGTGGGCATCTTGCTGTAATGTTGATGCACATCGAAATTGCACGTATACATCAATACATATAGAAATGTTAAATTTCTGTCTTGTATTCTATTCTCTACTGGACTGTAGTTTAATAATGACCTATTGGTGATTATTTGTACTGTTTCCTACTTTTTTTTAATTACATACAGTTTTACAAAGTTGTACATATATCTCTTTTTTCCCCTGCCCTTCCCCCCGCCTTCCCTACCCCCCAGTGTTTTGTGTCCATTGGTTATGCTTAAATGCATGCATAAAAGTCCCTTGGCTGATCTGTTACCCCCCCCACCAACCCTCCCTGTCCTTGTTGCTGTAATTTGCCAGTCTGTTTGATGCTGCTCTGCCTCTGTATCTATTTTTGTTCACCAGTTTATAATGGTTATTATTATCCTACTTTTAAAGTAACAACTTTTAAAAAAACAAATCTTTCTTTCTATGTCCACGTATGTGGGAATAACCTGTGGAATGTTTATTTCCACAAGAATAACATGTGGGAACGTTTCTACAACATAACTTTCTAAAAGCAGATATATTGCACCAAAGACAATATATATTTAAGCCTCCTAGAGGCATTGCTAAATTTTCCGCTGTAGATATTGCGCCAGTGCACGTGCCTCCCTGAATGTGTGAAGATGTTTTCATTTCCCCATGCCGTAATTAAAGCCAAGTAATATCAATATTTTTAATCTTTGCTAATTATATAGATAAAAATATCTCATTAGCTCTTAAAAGTTCTATTTTCTTTTAAAAGTAATACATGGTAATTTTAGGAAAAGTAAAAAGTCATAGGCGAGGATAAAAAACCAAAATATCTATAGCTTCCACAGATCACTACTATCAGCATTTTGGTGAATATTCCCCTAAAAACAAGAATAACAGCCCCCCTCCCCACCTTCTTGCTTCTAGTTTGAATAAGATTTTAGTCATTGCGTTGAAAAACAACCTAATAAATACATTTGCTTTGGATGTCAAGCACTGATAACCGCTTGTTGATGGCATTTTTTCTGTGGGGCTATTTATTGACTTTTTAGAGAGAGGAAGGGAGAGGTATAGAGAGTTAGAAACATGAGAAACATTGATCAGCTGCCTCCTGCACACTCCCTACTGGGAATGTGCCTGCAACCAAGGTACGTGCCCTTGACCAGAATCGAATCTGGGACCCTTGAGTCCACAGGCTGATGCTCTATCCACTGAGCCAAACCGGTTAAGGCGTATGGGATTATTTAGATAAACGTATTTTGGTAGACTGGTATATCATTACAGGCCAGTGGGAGTCAGCAGAGAAGCAAGGAGTGAGGGAGGGAATATAGTTCCAGAGACCCTTCCAGTATGCCTGGTGCTTGACTAACTCAACTGTGATTAGCTCCAGAGAGGGCCATTATTATCTTGGAATTCCAGATAACGAGTGCATTCAACAAAGACGGGAAGGGGAAAGGCTAAAGGAATGAAAAAACACGTGGGAATGAGGTCAAGCCAACAGGACAGGGAGACCTGACTCAGCATAGAATTTAGGAACAACAATGAAGCACAAACCAATTTGAGGTATTTGTTGGGCTGCTGCTGAAATACTTCTGAAGTTAACAAGACCTTTGAAATAGTTTGGAATTTGTTTAGTTCTCACACAATTCTGCCTATGGGACCACTGAACAGGGTTTTCCCTTTAACCAAATCTTGGAAATTGGCTTTTAGCTTTTATGAAAAGTCAGTCTCTGGCGCATAATGCTTGCAAGATGGGATGAACTTCCATAGTTTAAAGGATGACCTAAAAAGAAACTCTGTTGGCCGCAGTCAGGATTAACCTTGGTGCTCCCCTCCCTGTGGCCAAAGTGTGTGCACCTGAAGAGTAATTTCCGTGATAGAAAGAGTGACACACGTCCTAGCTGTTTTGGCTCAGTGAGAGGCCCTTCCCCCTTTGCCTGGCCACTTTGGTTAGTTAATTAATTGAGTGGGAGAAGTGTTGCCTGATATAATTGATGGGTCCAGAGTGTTTACCCAGGCAAATCTGGAAGAGAAAGATGACGGTTTGAAAACATAATTGTTGTTTTTCCAATTAGCGGCACTAAAGAATTTTGTGATTTTTGCGAGTATTGGGCTGATTGGGTCTAGAAAGGATGCAAATGGCATTTTTAGACTTTTTTACCACAGCACTACTGATGTCTGCACCCCAACCCAGATTTGTAGGTTTTCCTGGCATATGACATGGCCAATGTTTTTTGTTTTTGTTATTACCAGAAGGTAAATAGTATTCCTACCTCTTGCTACAAGCTATAGAGCTAATGACCATTGCCCGATAATGGCTTTCAGGATGGCAGCCCAATAGACACCTCAGAGTTGCTTATGGTTGTATCTGGAACGACTTGAATTTTTCATCTTAGAAGTCCTTTGGAATCTTTGCATGTGCCTACTGTGGTTTATTGCAAGTTTAGAGAATAATGTGTTTTTTGGTTCGAATGCAGACACAGCCTTATAATTTGCGGCAGTGTTCCCTGATTAAAACTATAAGCAAAATTACTACCCATGATTCTTCTTATTAGTTTGCATTCATAAACCTCAAAAATTCACTTCATCCTTCACGTAGTGAGTAATTACTTTCTTTGGGTTAGTAGCTTTATCATCTCTTTATGACCCATTTGGAAGAAATAAACTACCAACCTCTTGGGAGTCTGCTTTAAAAAGCTGGAAATATATTGTCCAGCAAGTGCAATGAGGCTAATGCAATGTGAAAAATAGGACTTTTCTCTGGTTTAGTAGCCAGTTTTTCCTTGCATGTACTCAACAAATAACTATTGAGCACTAAGGTGCACCAGGAAACTTGAAGAGACAGAGATGAGTCACTCAAAGATTCTGTCCTCAAAGAACCTAAGATTTGGATGGGAAGCAAATAAGACAGAATATGTGTATATATGACGAACCATGGGTGGTACGTGCACTTTGGTACACAGTATGGAGACCAGAAGCAGTGTCAGAACAGGGGAGGACTCTGTGCTCTGCTGTATGACCAGCACCTAACGTAGTATATTAAAATAGGAGGCTTAATAAGTAACTTTTTGGATGAATTAATGAGTGACTATTTGAATGTATTAATTTGTATTCCTGCCGAGAGACATCCATGGGATATGGACATTTTCCCCCTAATCTGATTTTGTTTTCCTTGTTCCCAGGCACCTCAGCCAGCATGGCTGTCTCTTTGCCACCTACTCTGGGACTCAGTTCGGCCCCAGGTGAAATCCAGCACCCACATATTAAATTTTCAGAATGGAAATTTAAGCTGTTCAGGGTGAGATCCTTGGAAAAGGCGCCCGAAGAAGCTCACACGGAAAAGAAAGACTCCTCTGAGGGGAAACTCCCTCTCGAGCAGTCTCCTGCAGTCCTGGACAGGGCTGGTGGTGAGAAGCCAGCCTTGACGCCACCAGCACTGAAGCCTCACCCTAAGTTTCTGAGGAAATCCCGCGAAGACGGGAAGGCAAGAGACAAAGCCACGCACCAAGCCAACCTTCGGCATCTCTGCCGCATCTGTGGGGATTCTTTTAAGAGCCAGGAACACAGCAGGAGATATCCAGTCCACGGGCCTGTGGATGGTAAAACCCAAGTCCTTTTACGAAAGAAGGAAAAGAGGGCCACTTCCTGGCCGGACCTCATTGCCAAGGTTTTCCGGATCGATGTGAAGGCAGATGTGGATTCCATCCACCCCACTGAGTTCTGCCATAACTGCTGGAGCGTCATGCACAGGAAGTTTAGCAGCGCCCCGTGCGAGGCCTACCTCCCGAGGAATGCGACCATGGAGTGGCACCCCCACACACCGTCCTGTGACATCTGTCACACTGCCCGTCGGGGACGCAAGAGGAAGGGTCACGAGCCAAATGTGCAGCTCAGCAAAAAACTCAAAACGGTGCTTGACCGAGCGAGGCAAGCACGTCAGCGCAAGAAGAGAGCCCACGCAAGGACCAGCAGCAAGGAAGCGATGAAGCAGATCGCCAACTGCAGTAAGATCCATCTTAGTACCAAGCTCCTTGCAGTCGACTTCCCGGCCCACTTTGTGAAGTCTATCTCCTGCCAGATCTGTGAACACATTCTGGCCGACCCCGTGGAGACCACCTGTAAGCACGTATTTTGCAGGATCTGCATTCTCAGATGCCTCAAAGTCATGGGCAGCTATTGTCCCTCCTGCAGATATCCCTGCTTCCCTACTGACCTGGAGAGTCCAGTGAAGTCCTTTCTGAGCATCTTAAATTCCCTGATGGTGAAATGCCCAGCGCAAGAGTGCAGTGAGGAGGTCAGCTTGGAAAAATATAATCACCATGTAGCAAGCCACAAGGACTCCAAAGAGACTTTTGTGCATATTAATAAAGGGGGCCGGCCCCGCCAGCATCTCCTGTCCCTGACCCGGAGAGCTCAGAAGCACCGTCTGAGGGAGCTCAAACTACAAGTCAAGGCCTTTGCTGACAAAGAAGAAGGCGGAGATGTCAAGTCCGTGTGCCTGACCTTGTTCCTGCTGGCGCTGAGGGCGAGAAATGAGCACAGACAGGCCGATGAGCTGGAGGCCATCATGCAGGGACGTGGCTCTGGCCTGCAGCCAGCTGTGTGCTTGGCCATCCGCATCAACACCTTCCTCAGCTGTAGTCAGTACCACAAGATGTACAGGACAGTGAAAGCCATCACGGGGAGACAGATTTTTCAGCCTTTGCATGCCCTTCGGAACGCTGAGAAGGTCCTTCTGCCGGGCTACCACCCCTTTGAGTGGCAGCCACCTCTGAAGAACGTGTCTTCCAGCACCGAGGTGGGCATTATTGATGGGCTGTCGGGACTGTCCTCCTCTGTGGATGATTACCCCGTGGACACCATTGCAAAGCGGTTTCGCTATGATTCAGCATTGGTGTCTGCTCTGAAGGACATGGAAGAAGACATCTTGGAAGGCATGAAAGCCCAAGACCTCAGTGATTACCTGAATGGCCCCTTCACCGTAGTGGTGAAGGAGTCGTGTGATGGAATGGGAGACGTGAGTGAGAAGCATGGGAGTGGGCCAGCAGTCCCCGAAAAGGCGGTTCGGTTCTCTTTCACAGTCATGAAGATCACCGTAGCCCACGGCTCACAGGACGTGAAGGTGTTTGAGGAAGCCAAGCCTAACTCTGAACTGTGTTGCAAGCCCTTGTGCCTTATGCTGGCCGATGAGTCCGACCACGAGACCCTGACGGCCATCCTGAGCCCTCTCATTGCCGAAAGGGAGGCCATGAAGAGCAGCGAGTTAATGCTGGAGATGGGAGGCATCCCCCGGACTTTCAAGTTCATCTTCAGGGGCACCGGATACGACGAGAAACTTGTCCGCGAAGTGGAAGGCCTGGAGGCTTCCGGCTCCGTCTACATCTGCACCCTTTGTGATGCCACCCGCCTGGAGGCTTCTCAAAACCTTGTCTTCCACTCCATAACCAGAAGCCACGCCGAAAACCTGGAGCGCTATGAGGTCTGGCGATCCAACCCCTACCACGAGTCTGTGGAAGAACTCCGGGATCGGGTGAAAGGGGTCTCAGCCAAGCCCTTCATCGAGACAGTCCCTTCCATAGACGCACTCCACTGTGACATTGGCAATGCGGCTGAGTTCTACAAGATCTTCCAGCTAGAGATCGGGGAGGTGTATCGGAATCCCAGCGCCTCCAAGGAGGAGAGGAAAAGGTGGCAGGCCACGCTGGACAAGCATCTCCGGAAGAAGATGAACCTCAAACCCATCATGAGGATGAACGGCAACTTTGCCAGGAAGCTCATGACCAAAGAGACTGTCGAGGCCGTTTGTGAGCTAATCCCCTCTGAGGAGAGACATGAAGCTCTGAGGGAGCTGATGGACCTTTATCTGAAGATGAAACCCGTGTGGCGGTCGTCATGCCCGGCTAAAGAGTGCCCAGAATCCCTCTGCCAGTATAGCTTCAATTCCCAGCGTTTTGCTGAGCTCCTCTCGACCAAGTTCAAGTACAGATATGAGGGCAAGATCACCAATTATTTTCACAAAACCCTGGCACATGTCCCTGAAATTATCGAGAGAGACGGCTCCATTGGGGCCTGGGCAAGTGAGGGCAATGAGTCTGGCAACAAACTCTTCAGGCGCTTCCGGAAAATGAATGCCAGGCAGTCAAAGTGCTATGAAATGGAAGATGTCTTGAAACATCACTGGCTGTATACCTCCAAGTACCTCCAGAAGTTTATGAATGCTCATAATGCATTAAAAAGCTCCGGGTTTACCATAAACTCGCAGGAAAGTTTAGAGGACCCATTAGGCCTAGAGGACTCTCTGGAAACTCAAGATTCAATGGAATTTTAAGCAGGGCAGCCGCTTACGAGTTGGTTTTGCAAATGAGTTTTCCTTTGGGTTGCACTGAGGTCTTCTCCTAGCACCCTTCGGTCTCGTGTGCGGGGGCTTCACCACTCAAGAGGTGGTAGGTCGGAGAGGCCACCGGGGCTGAAACCATGTCAGGAATGGGTAGCTGATGAGCCGATTGCTTGTGCTGTTTAGGAAGTTCAGAGAAGCAACAGGAGAAATCAGTGATTTAAAAAGCTCAATAACTCAGGACAGAAGTAACTGCAGGGGACCAGAGATTAACAAGATGTGTGTGTGTGTGTGTGTGTGTGTGCACATGAGTGACGTGAAAATCAAAGCCAAGGCTGTCAAACAAGAATGATCAGAGCAGCCAGGGAAGGAATTTGTCTTGTGGTTTCCATTTCACCCCTCATTTGTTATAGTTTGTATTGAAATACAAGTGTTTTCTACATCAATTTTGTAGAGTTCTTTATTTTTTAATGTTCACATATCCTGACTTACTTTACAGGATATGAAAGAGCTTTTCAGATTTCTCTAATAATAATATCTTACATTTGTATGGGACAATGACCCTTACAAAGTGTATTCAATGTGTTTTCTCATTTGGTACATGGAGAAATACCCTATATCCAGAAAAATGTTTGGAAAATTAAACTTTTTCTAGGTTTAAATGATGTCTCTATTGGAACCTTGAAAGGTTAGGAGGTCATCTACTGTCATGCATTTTTTTAAATAATGAAGTTTTAAGAATACAACTGTTAGCTACAGTTAGTTATTGAAGCTTTTGGTAGTACATGCCTACTTAGCTATCAGGAACCAGGTGTGATTTTTATTTTTACTTTTTAATTTTGATTAATTTAGTCTCCAAATGTTTTGTTCTATAATCTCAGAGCCACAGAGGTTTCTAAAACCTGGGTTTGCTCACTGTGTAAAAATTGATTTAATAACTTGTTGAACGTATCCGCCATACTTTCTCCATACGATACCTGGGTCAATTTTACGAAATCCAGGTTTCCTGGGATCTTTCTCTCTGCAATGTATTATTGTTTCTTTTTTTTTTTTTTTAAATAATTTTAGTGAACTTCTGTATGATTCAAAAATATTTTTTTATTGATTTCATAGAGGAAGGGAGAGGAAGGGAAAGGGAGAGAGATAGAAACATCAATAATGAGAGAGAATCATTGCTTGGCTGCCTGTTGCACGCTCCCTCCTGGGGTCAAACCTGCAACTTAGGCATGTGTCTCCAGGCTGACGCTCTATCCACTGAGCCAAAACAGCGAGCACATTTGTTGCTCTTCCTATCATGATAAGCATATTGAGATTTTTTTAAATAGCTGGATACCTTTGGACTTCTCCCACTTGCTATGTTTAGGTACGGCCTGCTCACAGTACAATGGAGGAGTTAACATTTGTAGAGCGTTTTTATTTTATGGCACTTTTGGGATATTTTTACACTTATTCTGCCTGATTTTTTCTGTGGGGTAGACCTAGACATTACCATTATCCCTATTGGACGGAGGGTTACACGATTTGCCGTAAGTCATAAGGATAATAGATACCTGATCTGGAATTCGAACTCAGGCCTTTTGTCTCCAAATGTCATGTTCTTTCTACCACAACAATTCACTATTTTTTTTTTTTATAAGGCAGAATCGTACTTGCTTAGGATCCACCATTAATCCCTACAGTTCATAATTCTGGGATTTTGTTTCTTGGGGGCAGGGATGGGTAGGTTTTCAGCTATTGGTGTGCTTTGGGATTTTTGCTAGAAAGTGATGCTACAGCTCCTAGAGCCCCCAAACTTCTGGTGGTTTCAGTTATTTGGAAACTATTGTTTGCATCCCTTAGGATTTTGGGACTTATCCATCGCTGGCAATTTAGAGCAGGCATGGGATTTTATGTGTGGTGAGTCAAAACGATATGTTAGTGTTGATCAGTTTCCCTTCTTCTGATCTTATTGGCTGTAAGTGTCACGCTTCATACACAGTATATCAAGGAGCTTTGTAATTTAGTTGTCAAACATGCATCAGGGAGATTTTCCTAAATGATATGCGTTTGGTGTTTTTTAATGGGGATCGAGCCCAGTATTTTATCATTTAATAAATACAGCAGTTTTTTTTTTCTTGCTTTTTATATATAGAATATATGTAAATCACAGTGGCATTTGTAATTTAGTCATCCAAACCATACACGTATGTCCGTTTTCTTTTTTTTCTTGAAAAATGAAAGTTTTGCATTTTATAAATGAATAGATTTCTAAGCCACCCGTGTTTTTTTTTAACCCTGTTGAATGCTTACAACGTGTCTCTGTTCTCATCAACAGCGGAATTCATGCCATCAGCCTGCTCCCCAAAGCATGCTGGCACCAGTTTGTGGATTTCCCCCCATTTCCACTCTGTTACTCAATTGGTGGCACTACAAATACTTTCCAGCATTAAATTCCCCTTTTCTGGCCTTGTAGGAACAATTTTGAATGCATGTGACTAACAGCATGATTTCTAGCACAACCATCCCTGTGATCCCTTAATCAGTTCACATTTTGATAAACCCCAGGAACATCTGGCCACGGGAATGTCAGTATGTAGAAGTGCTGCCTGCGGTTGTTTTTGCCCTCCTTGTTGAGACCACAATCTTGCAGACCCTGGTTTTATGCTCCACTTTGACTTTGGACAATGCTCATTGTAAACGCAATCACACACTCCAGGGAAGTGCTGCACAGTGTATGGAGCGTTTCTTTGAAGTATAGGTGGGAGCTTCGCAAGTGCAGTGTCTTTTCCTCCTGCAAAACTGATGCTACCAGTTTTCCTCCCAGCCCATCGAGGGGCCCTGCAGGGACCAGCCATAATGGCTGAGGAAAATAGATGAATGGTCTGTGCGAAGTCAAAAAGCACTTTGGGATGAATAAATGAGCTCCGAGAAGCAAGAGCAGGAAGAAAAGATGTCTTTTCCTTCCACGTGAACTGGAATTTAGTTTTGCCTCAATTTGTTTTCACAAAATATAGATGAAGATATATATATATATATTGGTTGAGCGTGTGAGTCTTGCATTACATCAAACAATTCAAATGCCACACAGCTGGGAGCTAGGGTCAACGGTGGTTTGGAGGAACAAATCGCCACTCAGATGCAAGTGGCTTTTGATTACAGATTTGCACGTATCTTCAGTTATTGTATGAGGGAAGGTCTATCCTTTCAATGTTGAAAGATTTTAAATGAGGGGCTATGTTGTCCCTATTTTTTCCCTTTAACTACAGTAATTTACCTCAGATAATTTCTGGTGAGATTTTTTTTTCTTTTTGTGGCATTGTAGTTCACTTTATTTTCCTTATAAGTAATCACAGTTTGTTTCATGAACTTTGTTTTAGGGAAAGTTCAGGTACCAGGATGAAATGGATTTATTTGGATGTGGGGGGACCTGTATTTCCACGTCAAATGTTTTCAGATCCAATGAAGCACGTGTTTCAATACTTATTTTAATATTTTAATATTTCTACTCATTAATATTATGGTTACTAGTAACAACTTTATGTTTAAGTATTTGAAATAAAATTTAAAATTTGGAAATGATGGGTATTGTGATTTATTTTCAAATAATAATATTGAGTCCACCATTTGAAAAATGTAGTAACGCCCTTTTTTTTCTTGAGGGAAACACAACATAAATTTGTTGATCTTTAGAATAAAGGGCAACAGAATTGTGATAATGAGTATCATTTACCCTAATGCAGAGTGAGACAAGTTGGTCCTGGATACTTGAGGTAAATACTAAGCCTTTGAAAATGTGGGATTTGCAAATCAGTGGGTTTTAACTCCTTTCAGAATCTGATAAAAATATGGATCTGTTCCCCAGAAAATTCACATATTCATAAACTCGACATTTTGGTCAGAGAGGATGATTTGTCCAGGGCTATGCAGACATTGGCAGAACTGAGCTGAAACCCAGGTTCTTTTGTCCAGTGCTTTTCCTAGTGACAACAACAACAATGGCTACCACTTAGCAAACAGTGTGGCGAGCACTCTGCATATGGAGTTCTCACTGGATCCTTTTGGAGTTGGTACTACTCTTCTCTCCATGTTACACACAAGGTCATGGAAGCTTATTTCAGCCAGAAAATGGCCAAGTCACCTCTACACAATTTCCCCTCTGCTGCTGTCCACCTCCCCTTAGCACTGCTCAGTCATCTGTCATCTATAGGAGACATCCTAGTTCCCTTCTACTCAGAACAGAGAGTCAGCCGGGCTGCCTCTGTAACCATGCAGCTTTAAAAGACCAAAGTGTGCTTGTATTCGTAGGTAAATAGCCTGTGCTCCAAGGCCCCCAGTACCCTTCCCTATCCCAGCAGCTCTGTCTCATCCTCCAGAAACCCACAATCCAGCAAGTGACAGGTTATCTCCCAGCACAGCAGGAGCCTTATGGATCCGGCACTAGGCTAGCATCTTCTTTGATTTACTTCAAAAAAAAAACAACAACAAAAACTAGTATTATCCTTGCTTTGTTTCATTTCCCCCCAACTTTTTTTGTGGTATAATGGGCAAACAAAATTATATACATATTTAAAGGTGCAACATGATGAGTTGATATACATATGCATTGTAAAATACCACAATCAAGTTAATTAATGCATCCATCACCTCACATACTTATCGTGTGTGTGTGTGTGTGTGTGTGTATGTGTGGTGAGAACACTTAAGATCGGTCTTAATAAATTTCAAGTGTATAATTTAATATCAGTAACTATAGTCACCACCTTGTACACTAGTTCCTCAGAACTCAAACTCATAGCTGAAAGTTGGTACTCTTTGGCTGATGATTTGAATATTACCTTTAAATTTAAGAATGAGGTATCTTACCTGGCCAGTGTGGCTCAGTGATTGAATGTCAACCTGTGAACCTGAAGGTCACGGTTCAATTCCTGATTTGGGCAAATGCCTGGGGTTGCAGGCTGGAACCCCAGTAGGAGGCATGCAGGAGGCAGCTGATCAATGATTCTCTCTCATCATTGATGTTTCTATCGCTCTCTTCTTTCCTCTTTGAAATAAATTAAAAATAATAAAGTATCTCCTTACCCTTGAAGACCCAGCTAAGTTCTATATTGTTCCTGGTACTTTCTGGAACTACTTCAGCTTACATTTTAAACAAATATTTATAGAATGCCTTCTATGAGCAGGCAATGGGTGCTTGGCACTGGAGCTACAGTAACACAGATGGTTACAGCTCACAAAGACTTCGGAGGAGATGACATCAACCAGCAATAAACCTAATAAATGCATGACTGCGCACTCTAGCTGGCTTCATGAAGGAAAAGTGCCAGGTGCAATAAAAATACAGTATAGCACAATGGGATTTAATCTGGGGAACCAAATAAACCGCCAAGGAAGGAGGACCCTTTAGGAGGAGACGGGTAGAATGAGTGGATGGAGGCAGGTGAGAGGTGACGTCCTGAAGAACACTTAGACTGTGAGCAGATGCGGAGGCAGGATGTTTAGGAACAGAAGGAAGGGTTCTCCCGTTGGAGTTGACCAAGCAAAGGTGAGGGAGGGGCTAGTGTCTGTGGAGAATCAGGCGGAGGCCTCATTGTACAGGAACAGGTTGATTGGATCATGAATTTATTTTATTTTTGTTTTAAAGTAACAACAGATTGCTTTTTTGAAAAAATGTTTTTAAAAATTGATTTTTAGAGAGGAAGGGAGAGGAATAGAGAGAGAAACATCGATTGGCTGCCTTCTGCATGCCCTCCCCCCCCCCCCACACACACACCTCACTGGGGATCAGGCCTGCCTGGGAAATGAACCAGGAATCCATTGGTTCATGGATCCATGCTCAACACTGAGCAACACCAACCAGCCAAGGTCAAGACTTTCAATTCTACCCCAAATGCAAATGGAAACCATTGAAGAGTTTGATGACAACTGATACAGTCCACTGCCAGAGAGGAGTGGGATAGGAGCCGAATGCATTGGGACGGTATTAAGTGTGAGGGGATTTGTCCAAGAGTGAGAAAGGTTATGCCTACACGTTTCAATGACGGAGTAGCCGTTTCAAATGTCTTGACATGTTC
>PVJC01024077.1:0-25843 GCA_004026665.1 Murina feae
GGAGGACTGCTCGGAGCCTCAGATGCGGCTGGGGGCAGGTCCCCAGTGGTGACACACACACACACACATACACACACACACACACACACAGAAGGCGCCTGGCAGACTGGGGCCATCATAGGACATCCACTGAGGGGTCCCAGACTGTCAGAGGGCACAGGCCGGGCTGAGGGACTCCCTGCACCCCGAGTGCACAAATTTTTGTGCACCGGGCCCCTAGTTTAGTGAATAAAGAGGACAGGACAAGCAGAAAAATGGAGTTCTTACAATGTAATTAAGAATGCATCAGCCCAGCTGGTGTGGCTCTAGTTGAACATCAATCTATGAACCAAGAGGTCACTGGATAAATTCCCAGTCAGGGTACATACATGTCTGGGTTGCAGGCTTGATCCCCAGTAGGGGTTGTGCAGGAGATAGCCAATCAATGATATTTCTCATCGATATTTTTATCTCTCTATTCCTCTCACTTCCTCTCTGTTTAAAAAATAAAAACATATCTAATCTAAGAGTAATATGCAAATTAACCATTTCTCCGGGTCGCCTAAGCCATGCTCACCAGCCAAGCCATACCCACCAGCCAATCAGAGAGGCTGTATGCAAATTAACCCAGCCAAGATGGTGGCCGACAGCCATGGAGCTAGAGTAAACAGCAGGCTTCCGTTGCAACTGCCTGCCTAGGCTGGCTGAGCCTCTGCTCATGGTAACAATGTTTCAATTATAGAAGCCACCGAGCTGAAACAAACAGGAGGCTTCCTTACCTGCCTAGGCCTCGGCTCAAAGCAACAGTGTTTCAATTATAGAAGATAAGTAAACCCCAGAAACCTGATTCCAGCCAGCCTCGCTGGGACCTTGGGTCAATGGGAGCTGTGGGCAGCCTGAAAGCCTGAAAACGGCCCTCAACCCCTCACCCAGGCTGGCCAGGTACCCCAGTAAGGACTCAAACCGTGAAGGGACTGTGAGCAGCCTGAGAACGGCCCTCAGCTCCTCACCCAGGCTTGCCACACCTCAATGGGGTGAGGGTCCACAATGGGGGGCTTGGCCAGCCTGCAAACAGCCATCAGCCCCTCACTCAGGCTGGCCAGGCATGCCAGCAGGTGGACATCCCCTGAGGGGTCCCAGACTGCAAGAGGGCACAGGCTGGGCTGAGGGACCTCCCGAGTGCACAAATTTTTGTGCACTGGGCCCCTAGTATATACATAAAAAAGTCTGGCCACTGTGGCTCAGTAGTTGAGCATCAACCCATCCATAAACTAATAGGTCACTGGTTCGATTCCTGGTCAGGGCACATGCCCAGGCTGGGGGCTCAATCCCCAGTAGAAGTGTGCAGAAGACCCCTACTGGAGATTGAGAGATTGATTCTCTCTCATCATTTATGTTTCTTTCTCTTCCTCTCTAAAAATCAATAGAAACATATTAAAATAAAAGAGAATGCATCAGAAAAAGAAACAACAATGTATTAGAATAGAGGCAAAAAAAAAAAAAAGAAAAAGAAAAAAAAGAATAGAGGCAGTCAGCTGGTTATTGTTTTACCACAGGGGACAATACAAAAAAATAGCAACTTGGTCTAAGACAGAGTGTATTAATCTATAAGAATAATTCTTCCATTATTTTTCAGTGGGTATAGTCAAAGCACTGTATCTCCTTCAATGTTATAAACTCTCTGAGACAAATACCTAACATATTGATCCTCTCAGAATTCAAGAAAGGCCACGAGAAAAGAGAATGCGGAGAAAATGTCCATTGCCTTTTGGCTTTCCTTGGCAATTTTGGCCTATTTACCTCCCTTGCGTTACTGTTTTTATTTCAAGTGGTTGTTCTTAGTATGGAGTTTGGGACTTATAGCTTAATACAAAAATTACTGGGGACTTCTCTGGCCAGATTACTTATTTAGTTCTTAGAGCATCATCTTGATATCAATGGATCAATCCCTGGTCAGAGCACATACAAATATCAACCAATGAATGCATAAATAAGTGGGACAACAAATTGATGTTTCTCTCTCTTTCAAATCAATAAAAAAAATTTTCAAAAATTTATTGGAGGAAATATTTCAATTAGGGAAGCAAGAGAGAAAACTAGTATCTCCCTATTTTTAGTTCCCAATATATTTAAAGATCTTTTAAAAGCCTAAGAGTGTTAAACATTTTCCCTGTTTCCTTTGTATGTGAAAAATAAATTCCAAACTGATGGGAAGGAGCCAACAAAAATAAAGCCTGAAATTTCTTCGTGCTGCTTGCAGTACATTTAAATTCTCTGGAGACCTGCATCAAACAGGATTCTTACAGAACAGAATCTATGCTACCAAAATAAAAGTCCAGAATAATAACAGAAGATTGCCCAGGAAAGTAGAAACTCACTGCTATTTTGAATTATGAGTAAAGGCAAACAGGTCACATTAAATATGAATGCAAAATCTTTTTTTTTTTTTTCAGTCTCTAACCTTCACAGGGACACTTTATATTTCCTAAAATGAAAGCATAACAAGGAGGCAGAGAAAAAGATCTGCATTCCCTCCCTGCCATGCCTTAAGAATGAAACCTGGTAAGATAGGTTCATTGTACCTGATTATGTTTCCACTGCCAAAGGATGTCATAAGGAAGTTGGAAGTCAATTCTTTTTTGCCTTAGATACTTTCCTGAAACAAAAACAACAATAACAAAAAACTATCAATTTGAATATCTATTCATACACAAAATCTAATATGCACTGACTAGAAAAATAAAAATCTAATTTTTAACTATCACTAATCTTTAATTTTTACCTACTTTTTTTCATGCTAAAGACATATTTTAATAGTAGTCTATATAAAACTAGTGTAACAAATTTACTACCAAAAATACACAAGACCTTATGAAGCAAACAAAACACTAAGAATTTTTGATTATTATTTTTAAAACTTTTTATTGATTTTTAGAGATAGGAAGGGAATAGAGAGATAAAAACTTTGATGAGAGTGAAACATCATCAGCTGCCTCCTGCACGACCCCCTCTCCCAACCCCAGGGATCAAGACCCCAACTTCAGCATGTTCCCTAACCAGGAATTGAACCAGTGACCTTCTGCTTCATGGGTCAACACTCAACCACTAAGCCACATCGGCTGGGCAAGAATTGTTTATTATAATTGCTAACTAGAGCATGTGGCACCTATTCTCCATTATTATGCATAATATAAAGCTGATTATAAAAAGGGGAAGAAAAGCCCTAGCTGATCTGGTTCAGTGCATAGAGTGTCACCGTGCAGACTGAAGGGTTGCAGGTTTGATTCAAGGACCCATGCCCAAGTGTTGGACTCAATCCCCAGTAGTGGGTGTGCAGGAGGCAGTGATCAATGATTCTCTATCATTGATGCTTCTCTCTCTCTGAAATCAGTAAAAATGTACTTAAAAAAAGGGGGGGAAGTATAAGAGTTTTTAGTAATAGGATTCCCTGAATTTAAATAACTCAATAGTGTTTACATAGATATTCATAATTAACTTTTTAAAAATTAAAATACTACTATTTAAAGCCAATTTCAAAGCCCCCTTTCAACTTTAAAGAGGCTTTTTCAATTTCCTTACTCTATATGACTCTTCTGTGGTTGTTTTAAGGAATATTGTTCAATATTTTGTTGCTCAATTGAGAGAACAGATGTTGAAGATTGTATATAATACATGTTTATGGCTTAAAGTATTTCTCAAAAATATAAAAAACCTATATATAGAGAAAACTTTAAAATCATATCTATCATTAACTTATAAAAAATAAATTTCCTATACTGAATAGAAAAAAAACAATGAAAGAATAAGAAGTATTTAAAGTTAAAAATATATACAATGTTTAAGAGTTAATAGTTAAAATAAGTTTAAATATTTTTAAAAGTATGACAAGAGTACATTGCTGTTTTTTAATAAAATTGTTTTGTTTTTTGTTTTTTAAAAAATATATTTTATTTTTTTACAGAGAGGAAGGGAGAGAGGGAGTTAGAAACATCGATGAGAGAGAAACATCGATCAACTGCTGATCAACTGCCTCCTGCACACACCCTACTGGGGATGTGCCCACAACCAAGGTACATGCCCTTGACTGGAACCGAACCTGGGACTGAGTCAAACCAGTAGGGCAATAAAGATGTTTTGCAAGATCTTTGTTAATAAAGTAGTTGATAGTTTTACTAAAATTTTCTCTTTCTCTTCCCTACCCTTCCCCTCTAAAAATCAATGGAAAAATATCCTCAGATAAGGATTAACAACAACAAAACTGAAAGCAGAGTCCTCAACAGAGAATAGTAAACTAATGTTCATAGCAGCATTATTCAGAATTGTAAAAAGGTGGAAACAACAGAAATGTCCATTGATGAATGAATGAATAAACAAAATGCAGCCAGTTCTGCACAGTGGTTGGAGCTTTGGCCCATGGACTAAAGCAGTGGTTCTCAACCTTCTGGCCCTTTAAATACAGTTCCTTATGCTGTGACACAACATAAAATTATTTTCATTGCTAATTCATAACTGTTAATGCTGCTACTGTTATGAATCATAAGGTAAATATCTGACATCCAGGATGGTTTTAGGCGACCCTGGTGAAAGGGTTGTTAGACTCCTGAAGGGGTCACAACCCACAGGTTGAGAACCACTGGATTAAAGGGTTGTGGGTTTGACTGCAGTCAAGGGCTTGTACCTGTGTACAAATCAAATAAAAATAGAAAAGTGGCTCTATTTCTGGGCTACTTATGCTGTCTCATATATGAATGTCAATATCACAGTTTTGTTTTTTTAAATATATCTTTATTGATTTCAGAGAGGAAGGGAGAAGGAGAAAGCGATAGAACATCCACAATGAGAGAGAATCACCGATCAGCTGCCTTCTCCACTCCCCTACTGGGTGGGGATAGAGCCCAAAACCCAGGGATGTACCCTTGACTGGAATAGAATCCGGGATACTTCACGGTTCGCAGGCTGACCCTCTATCCACTGAGCCAAACAGGGTGGGGCCCATATATATATATATTTTTAATCTTTATTGTTCAGATTATTAGTTGTTCCTCTTTTTTCCCCCCATTGCTCACCTCCTCCCAGTTCCCACCCCACCCTCTGCTCTTACCCACCCAATGTCCTTATACATAGGTGTACGATTTTTGTCCAGTCTCTTCCCGCATCCCCAACACCGCTTTCCCCCTGAGAATTGTCAGTCCCCTCCCTTTCTATGCTCCTGATTCTATTCTATTCACCAGTTTATTCTGTCCATCAGATTTTTTATTCACTTGATTTTTAGATTCACTTGTTGATAGATGTGTATTTGTTGTTCATAATTTTTATTATTACTTTTTCTTCTTCTTCCTCTTCTTAAAGGATACCTTTCAGCATCTAAACTAATAAAAGCGTAATATTAAAATTAACTGTCTCTTCAGGAGGGGTAAGCCACGCCCACCAGCCAAGCAGAGCAACTGTATGCAAATTAGCCCAGCCAACATGGAGGCCGCCACTCACGGACCTGAGTAAACGGCAGCTTCCATTGCAGCAGGAGTGAAACTGAAACCGTTTGCGGCCGGCTCCTCTTATCCTGGCTCCAGGCAAAACATATTTGCAACAAAATATCAATCATAGAAGTGTCTGCAGCTGAAGGAAACAGCAGGCCTGGCCTGACTACTAAGGGTAACATTATCTCATTATAGAAGTGGAGAGGTGAAGCAGAAACGAGGCTTCGTTACTAGGCCTCAGCTTAAAGGTACAGTGCATCAATTATAGAAGATAAACAAACCCCAGAAACCTGCTTCCAGCCAGCCTTGCTGGGACATTGGGTCAATGGGAGCTATGGGCAGCCTTAAAGCCTGAAAGTGCCAATCAGCCTGTCACCCAGGCTGGCCACATCCTAATGGGGTGAGGGACGTCACTGGGGGGCTTGGCCAGCCTGCAAACAGCCATCAGCCCCTCACCCAGGCTGGCCAGGTACCCCAGTAGGGACCCAAAACCTGAAGGGACTGTGGGCAGCCTGCAAACAGCCATCAGCCCCTCACCCAGGCTGGCTAGGTACCCCAGTAGGGACCTAAAACCTGAAGGGGCTGTGGGCAGCCTGTAAACGGCCCTCAGCCCCTCACTCAGGCTGGCCACACCCCAATGGGGTGAGGGTCCACACTGGGGGGCTTGGCCAGCCTGCAAACAGCCATCAGCCCCTCACCCAGGCTGGCCAGAAACGCCAGCAGGTGGACATCCCCAGAGGGGTCCCAGACTGTGAGAGGGCACAGGCCGGGCTGAGGGACCTCCCAAGTGCACAAATTTTTGTGCACCAGGGCCCTAGTCTTAACTAATAAAAGCATAATATTAAAATTAACCGTTTCTTCAGGACGGCCTAAGCCATGCCCACCAGCCAAGCAGAGTGACTGTATGCAAATTAGCCTAGCCAAGATGGCAGAGGCCGCAGCTCCAGTGTGTGGCTTCTCTGGGGCTGCTGCCTCCGCCATCTTGGGAGCCTCCATCCTGGGAAGGCATCTGGCGCCCTTGGGGCAGCCGATGCCTTCCCAGGCAGAAGCCTTCCAGGGGGGCGGGGACCAGCCCGCGGGACCCTGCGGCCCCCTCCTGGGAGGAGAAGACTTCTGGGAGGGCGGGGACGAGTCAGCGGGACCCTGCGGCCCCCTCCTGGGAGGCTGAGGGGGTGGCCAGTGCCACCCGATTGGCCTCCCAGGCGGAGAAGCCTTCCGGGGGGACGAGGATGAGCCGGGTCCCGCCTCCTGGGAGGCCGATGGGGTGGCCAGCGCCACCCGATCGGCCTCCTAGGTGGAGAAGCCTTCGGGGGGGCGGGGACGAGCTGGCGGACCCCGCATCCCCCTCCTGGGAGGCTGATGGGGTGGCCAGCGCCACCCGATGGGCTTCCCAGGCGGAGAAGCCTGGGGGATGGGGGGATGGGACTAGCCGGAGGACCTCCCAGCCCCCTCTTGGGAGGCCAGCGCCACCCCATCGCTTCCCAGGCGGATGGCCCGGAGGGTCAGTGGGAGCTGTGGCCAGCCTGAAAACTGCCCTTAGCCCCTCACCCAGGCTTGCCACACCCCCTGGGGTGAGGATCTCCACTGGGGAGCTTGACCAGCCTGCAAACAGACATTGGCCCCTCACCCAGGCTGGCCAGGCACACCAGCAGGTGGACACCCCCAGAGGGGTCCCAAACTGAGAGGGGACAGGGCAGGCTGAGGAAACACCCCCCCCCCCCACACCGCCCCAGTGCACAAATTTTTGTGCACCGGGCCCCTAGTTTCATATAATACTGGTTGGGTGGTGATGAACTCCTTAGCTTTTTCTTGTCTGTGAAGCCCTTTATCTGACCTTCAATTCTGAATGATAGCTTTGCTGGGTAAAGTAATCTTGGTTGTAGGTTCTTGCTATTTATCACTGAATATTTCTTGCCACTCTCTTCTGGCCTGCAAAGTTTCTGTTGAGAAATCAGCTGAAAATTAGTTGTATGGATTCCTTTTGTTTGCGGTTCTCTGTGCTTCCTGGACTTGGAAATCTATTTCTTTCACCAGGTAAGGGAAGTATTACTTCTTCAAATAGGTTTTCAATATCTTGCTCTCTCTCTTCTTCTGGCACCCTGTAATTCTGATGTTGGTATGCTTGAAGTTGTCCCAGAGGCTCCTTACACTATCTTCATATTTATGGATTCTTTTTGCTTTTCCGGTGGGTGTTTTTTGCTTCTTCATGTTTGCTTCTTCATGTTTCAAATCTTTGACTTCATTCTTGCAATCCTCTAGTCTGCTGTTGGATCTCTGTATATTATTCTTTATTTCAGTTAGTGTATGCTTAATTTCTAGCTGGTCCTTTTTCATATCCTTGAGGGTCTCACTAAATTTATCAGCAACTTCTAGAAAATTCTTAAAAAACCTTATAACTGTGGTTTGGAACTCTACATCCAGTAGTTTGCTTTCCTTCGTTTCTGTCATTTGTAATCTGTTTTGTCTCCGCATTTTGGCTGCTTCCCTGCGTTGATAGTGGCTTTCTGTGCTAGGTGTCCTACAGGGCCGAGTGGCTCAGCCTCCCCAATTACCTGAGGTGGACACTCTTGGTGCACTCCTTTATGGGCTTTGTGTACAGTCTTGTTGTAACTAAGCCTTGACTGTTGTTGGTATCACTGGGAGGAATTAACCTCTGGGCCAATTGGCTGTGAGAATCAGCTGTGTCTACAGTGGGAGAACTTCTGTGCTGGAGACACCCTTATGGGGCAAGACTTGCTTCAGTGGGACTTTGGTGCTCACTGAGTCTGCCTCCTAAGTGTCCCTTATGGATCTAAGGAGTTGTAATCTGGATGGTCCCACTCTGATCACTGAGTACACTGGCTCTTGGATCTCTAAGGAGGTGCTAATTCAGGCCTGCCTGAGGCTACCCAGCCTTTTATATGCAAAAGCCTCTGCTGGCAGCTTAGGTGGGGCGGGGTCTCAGGGAACCAACAGGGCAGAGCAAACAGCTATGGCTGATCTTCAGCCCTGCCCTAAGAGGCCCTGGATCTCAGTGTCCCACAGTAATTGCTGCAAGCACCGCTGAGAGAAAGCCACCCTTGAGTTCTTCTTGCTGCTAGATAGTCCAGCTTCTTCCCGTTTGAGTCCGAATCCCCAGAAACTTGCCTGGAACTGGTGTTCAGAGCCACCGGGCGCTTGTGACTCCCTCAGGATTGAAAAAGACAACCGCTTCCTCAGTCGCCAGCCCTCTCTGCATGTGCCTCTGTACTTTTGCACTTTATTTGCGCACCTCCTCTGAGTCACAGTGTGCTGTTCTCTTCCCTTCTAGTTGTAGAATTTCCACTCAGCCAGCCTTCCTGTGGTTCTGGGTAGTGTCCGCCCTTTCTCTTCATTGTAGTTTTGAAGTGGTTTTGTGAGGCAGCAATTTCAGGTGTTTACCTATGCCACCATCTTGGTTTCTCCTCTAGGGCACACAGTTTTGATTAAAATGCTTTATAGTAACTCTTGAAGTCTGATAATGTCTTTCAATATTTTTATTGAAACATCATGTTGAAGATTCTAGGTCTTTTTCGTTTCTATATCAATTTTAGAACCAGTTTATCAGTTTTTACAGAAAAGCCTACTGATAATATAATTTAGATCGTAAATATTTCCAATCTCTGAATGTGGCATATTTCTCCATTTATGTAGGTGTTTCTCAGGTAAATGTTTTCATTTTTAGGGTAAAGGCCTTGCCAATTTTTATATTATTTATTTTTTAAAATTTTTTATTCATTGACTTTAGAGAAAGGGAGAAAGAGAAACTGTGTATGAGGTAAAATGCAGCAGGAATTCAATTTATTTAAATGATACAGGCTATTCAGATTTTCTATTTCATCTTGTATCAGTTTTAAGTTGTATATTTAAAGGAATTTATCCATTTCATATACATTGCTCAATGTCCTGGCCTAAGGTTATTCAGAATAATCCCTTATACCCTAACCGGTTTGGCTCAGTGGATGGAGCATCGGCCTGCAGACAGAAGGGTCCTGGGTTTGATTCCGGTCAAGGGCATGTACCTGGGTTGCGTGCACATCCATAATAGGGGGTGTGCAGGAGGCAGCTGATCTATGTTTCTCTCTCATCAATGTTTCTAACTCTCTCCCTTCCTCTGTGTAAAAAAAATCAATAAAATATATTTTTAAAAAAAGAATCATCCCTTATTTGCTTCTTAATGACAGTAGGACCTATTGCATGGATACCAGTAATCTGTGTTATCTCTTACTTTTTTCTTGATTAGTGTAGCTAGAGGTTATGAATTTTGTTCAAGCCTCTAATATGTTACTGATTTCTACTCTTTATTAAAAATTTCCTTATTTCTACTTATATCCCAGTTTTATAGAAATGAGTGGGATAGCTTTGCTCTTCTCACTTGACATTGAGTATTTGGTTATACTAAGTCAAGGGGAAGGGGTATATATATCCTGCAACAGTCTGACTTAAAGTCCTGTTTCAGCCCTGGCCAGGTGACTCAGTTGGTTAGAGTGTAGTCCATACACCAAAAGGTTGCATATTTGATTCCTGAGAGGGGTGCATACAGAAGGCAGCCAATTTGATGCTGCTCTCGCATCGATGGTCCTCTCTCTCTCTCCCAGCTCCTTTTTCTCTCAAATCAATAAAAACAACTGGAGGCCTCCACTGGCACCCACCTTGGTTGGTCTGGCGCCACCTGCTCACTGACCACCCCACCCCCCGCTGCCAGTCAGGGCCTGTGGGCTGGGGGCAGCTCCTGGCCTGAGCGTCTACCTCCTGGTGGTCAGTGTGCATCATAGTGACAGGTCATTCTACCATCTGGTTGATCTGCATATTACGCTTTTATCATGTAGGAGGATAACCCATGGACAAAGACAAATGTGTGGTGAAGGCCTGGGGTGGAGGCTGGGAGAGAGCAAGGGCAGGCGAGAAGGGGTCAAATGGGAAAAAAAAGAGGACATAATGTAATACTTTCAATATAGATTAAAAATAAAGACATTGATGGGCTGCCTCCTGCAAGCCTCTAGTGGAGATAGAGCCTGAAACCTGGGCCCTAATACGGAATTGAAGCCATAACTTTTTAGTGTATAGAATGACGTCTAACCAAGCCACACTGGCCAAGGCCATGAAGGCAATTTTATTTTACTTTATTTTAAATATATTTTATTGATTTTTTACAGAGAGGAAGGGGGAGGGATAGAGAGTTAAAAAAATCCATGAGAGAAACATCCATCAGCTGCCTCCTGCACACCCCCTACTGGGGATGTGCCAGCAACCAAGAAGGTACATGCCCTTGAATGGAATTGAACCTGGGACCCTTCAGTCTGCAGGCCGATGCTCTATCCACTCAGCCAAATTGGTTAGGGTATGAATGAAAGTTTGAAGAAAATTATATATATAAGCTGATACTGTCAGCTGATCCTTAAAGAATGTGAGGAAAGCATTCATGAGAAGAGTTTGAAGAGATTTTCAGGCAACGGGAATAGTAAGTATAACAATCCTCTTATGGGAAAGAGCATGGTATGGTCTAGGATTTCAAAGAAGACCAGCATGGCCTCATACAGTGAATAAGGGAAAGACAGGAACAGATATATGGGAATAATGGGGTAGTCAGAGGCCATATCTTTCTTAAAAGTCAGAATAAGGGATTTGTCAATTTCTCGAATGGTAAACCACTGAAAGGTTTTAAGTATGATCTGTTCAAGTTATGAAATCATTTATCTTTTTATTGTGTGGAGAGTGGACTGGAAGATTGGAAGGAAACAATGGAAGTAGCCAGATCTGTTACAAGGCTATGGCATAGTGGCATGGACTTGAGTGATGGCAATGGAATTTGGAGAGTAGGATATATTTTAAGAATGGAAATAATAAAACTTGGAGATGGACTGGATAAGGTGTTGAAAAATGGGAAGAATTTAGGATTACTTCTAGGTACTTTTTATTTATTTGGTATGCTTCATAGTAGGACCCTAGGAGGTACTATTACCCAAATGCTAAACAAAGCCTTGACATTTTCTGAGAAAGAAAGAAAGAAAGAAAGAAAGAAAGAAAGAAAGAAAGAAAGAAAGAAAGGTAAATCTTGCTCAATTTTCAAGCAGCTAAAGATCAGGAAAAGCAGGGGGCCTTTTTCCTTTGATTATTACATACCCATAAATCATCTCACTCCTTTTGAAATATGAAAGTTGACTGATGAACAGTTGGGTTTTTCTAGATGACATACTTAGGGAATCAAATGCTACAGTAATAGTGTTGTTTATTGAAACTCCAGTAAGATTTATGTCATTTTGACTCCTAGACAGCAAAGGGTTTGCAGAATTCTTTAGTGATAAGTATAAATTAAATGGTAAAAAAAAAAAAAAAAGCTTCACCCCACTGGATATCTAATCTAATAAAAGAGTAATATGCAAATTAACCATCCCTGAGACACCTAAGCCATGCCCACCAGACAAAGCCATGCCCCCAGCCAATCAGAGCAGCTGTATGCAAATTAACCCAGCCAAGAGGCAGCCACAGAGCTAGAGCAAACAGGAGGCTTCCGTTGCACCAGCCATGGAGGAAACTGCCTGCCTAGGTCCACTGGGCCTCTGCTCATGGCAATAAAGTTTCAATCATAGAAGATAAATAAACCCCAGGAAACCTGATTCCAGGCAGCCTTGTTGGGACGTTGGGTCAATGGGAGCTGTGGGTAGCCTGAAAATGGCCCTCAGTCCCTTACCCAGGCTGGCCAGCCACCCCAGTAGGGACCCAAACCCTGAAGGAGCTGTGGGCAGCCTGAAAACAGCCCTCAGCCCCTCACCCAGGCTGGTCATACCCCCATGGGGTGATGGTCCCCACTAGAGGGCTTGGCCAGCCTGCAAACAGCCCTCAGCCCCTCACCCAGGCTGGCTAGACACGCCAACAGGTAGATATCCCCCCAAGGGGTCCCAGACTGTGAGAGGGCACAGGCCGGTTTAAGGCCCCCCCCCCCAAGTGCACAAGTTTTTGTGCACCGGGCCCCTAGTAAATAAATAATAACAGGAATGTAGAAACATTTCACCCAAATCAAGAAATAGCCCATTTTTTCTCTCAGCAATATATTGTGTATACTCACCAACGTGAATGGGGGCTGGAAATAGTCCATATTCATGCTCTCCTGGAGAGTATTCCAGCTTTTCTTTCTTTAACTGAATCAATCGGCTCTTTGGGCTATGATTAAAAAAAAAAAAAGAGGCAATAACATTTTCTCCTGTGGCCTTATATAGAAAAACAGATAATTCTATCAAGACTATTTATTTTAACAGTACCTTAAATCTTTTTGTCTGGTTTTAGAGAGAGGAAGGTGGGGGGGGGGGGGGGGAAGAAAAGGAAGGAAACATCGATTTGTTGTTTTACTTATTTATGCATTCATTGGTTGACTCTTGTATGTGCCATGACTTCGGATTGAACCTGCAACATTGGTGTATCGGGTCGATGCCTTACCTGGCTCTGGATTTAGTCTTAAATGTATATTTTTGGAGGGACAGATACCCAGTACCTTCATATATTTTAAAAATACACATTTTTGGAATAGCCTTTTAGGAATTACATATAAGTAAGAGCATTGCTAGCATTCTCCAACAGTTTTGCAGAAGAAGCCTCAATTTCAGATGTGATAATGATTACCATACATTTCACTAATGATTTATAGTTTATAAAGTACTTTCACATATCATTTATAGCAACACTGTGAAGTAGGGAAGAGGAAACATTAACTCTAGTTTACAGATTTTGAAAACAGATGCTTACGAGATTAGGTGAATTGCCTTACCTTTATTAACTGGTAAGGAAATTTAAGGTGAAAAACCTCAGTTTCTTTCCTTCTTTTGGTTAATCCTCACATGAGGAAATTCTTTCCCATTGGTTTTTAGAGAGAGCAAAAGGTGGGAAAGAGGGTAAGTGGGGGGAAGAGAGGGAGGGAGGGAGGGAGGGAGAGGGAGAGAGAGAGGAAGGGAGGGAGGAAAGAAGGGAGGAAGGGAGGGAGGGAGGGGGGAGATATTGGTTGCCTCTCTTGATGCATCAGGGCTGGGATCAAACTTGCAACCCAGGTACATGCCCTTGACCTGGAATCCTAGAACCTTCAGTGCGCAGGCTGACTTACCTGCAGAGCTACACTGGTCAGGGCAAAACCTCAGTGTCTTGATGATGTTCTTAGAGTCTTACCTCTTTCACCAATCTTACTGGTTTGTGCTCCTAATGTTTGGTATGAGATCAATCTCAAGAGATTTCACAAATATGTAACAGTGAGATAAAAAAAAAAAAAGAGAGAGAGAGAAAAGCATTCCAGGAAAGCCTCATTAGTGTACTATGATTTTATTTTGGCTTAATGTTCCAATAAATAAAGGCTGATATATTTCTTTTCTCTATGAATGACAACCTATTACCTTAAAAAAACACACAAAAGTCTACTCTATCTTATAACAAGTAGGGAAACTAATACACATTTGCAAAATGAGAAAATTGAGGCCCAAACAAGTTAGTTAATTACAGACCCTAAAGTTTATAAATTTGAAGAGACTGGTTCTTTCTAGTGGATCATTGTTTACTCAACAGTTATTGATCACCTATTAAGTCCAAATCCTGTTCTAAGTGCTAAGAAACAGTGGTGAATAAGACAGTTAAAATTCTACTTGGATAGACAGACAAGGAAATAAGAAAATACGAGGGGGAAATAAGAAATTAATAAATGCTGGGCAATTAAAATGCGATAAAGAATAATATAAAAAGTGTTTTATAAGGACATGACATTAAGCTAAGATGTAAATATTTCTGAGATACCAGTCATGAGAGGATCTGGGAAAGGGAAGATCAGGCAGAGGAAATAGCTATATAAGATCGAAGTCAGAATGAGGTGGCTGAAGTAGTCCAGATGGAGTCAGAAATTAGGTCTTGTGAAGTTTTTAAAGAAGTGATTAAGGTGTTTCGGATACAGTTACAAAGGAAGATAGGAAAAATGTTAGACTGTTCTACTTACATCTAGATTTCTCATTAAAAAACAAAACTAAACTTACCCAAATAATGATTGTGAACACAAAGATGAATTTTTAAAGCCAAGTAACAAGGTGTATTTTTTTTCATCAAAGTCAAATATGTAGGTCAAGAAAACTACTGTTTTTAGAACCAAGCACTCTATATGAATGAAAATTTGGTCTACACTTTATTAGATTCAAGATTTATACAAACTAATTAGAGAATATAAAAGTTTCAATTTAGCTAAAACAGGAATGGAAGTAAAACAGACATTTTAGCCTGGCTGGCATGACTCAGTGGTTGAGCATTGACCTATGAACCAGAAAGTCATGGTTCAGTTCCCAGTCAGGGCATATGCCCAGATTGAGGGTTCCATCCCCAGTGTGGGGTGTGTAGGAGGGAGCTGATCAATGATTCTCTCTAATCACTGATGTTTCTATGTCTCTCTCTCCCTTATTCTCTGAAATCAATAAAAATATTTGAAAAACACAACACAAAACCAACCAACTAACCCAGGCATTTTACCCTACTGCTATTAGGGTAAGTAACCAAACAGATAGTAGTCAGGGATGAAAATATGTGGCACCCTGAAATGAACAAATATACAATACCCCCTCCCCCACATACACACACAACAAACCCAATAGGACCCTGTATAGTTCTAGTCCCAAAAGGAATGAAATCTTAAATACATCCCCTCTCAATCATTGACTGGCTCCCTAACAAAAACAATTTTATCCTTAATGTTTCAATACTGATATCTAAAATACAGAATACCATTATGGATATGGTAATTATTCCAGAAATAGTTTTCCTAGTTAGTGGCAAAGTTTGATTCTGGTTTTAATTTAGGCATGGCTGCTTATTTTTCTGTTGGTGAAAACATCAAGATACTCTATCACTTAAAAATATATATTTTTTAATGGTTTTATTTCTTTCAGAGAGGAAGGTAGAGGGAGAGAGAAACATCAATGAGAGAATCAGTGATCAGCTGCCTCCTTTGCCCCCTACTGGGGATCAAGCTGATAACCTGGGCATGTGCCCTAGATTGGAATTGAACCTGGGACCCCTTAATCCTCAGGCCACACTAACTACTCAGTCAAACCGGCTAGGGCATTTATCACATTTTAAATACTCTGTTCCATGTGATCTTGGCAGAGTAGCAGATTAAGTGAGAGAATTAGTTTGTCATTGTTACTTTGTGTTGGAGATTCTGAACACTTCTAGCATTTTCTGTGGTATAATCATTTGTACGACAGTTCAAATCATTCAGAAAAAATTTTATACTTTAGAAATGAAGAGTAGCTACTTTATTTTATTTTATTTATTTATTTTTTAAAATGTATTTTATTGATTTCTTACAGAGAGGAAGGGAGAAGAATAGAGAACCAGAAACATCGATGAGAGAGAAACATCAGCCAGCTGCCTCCTGCACCCCCTCACTGGGGATGTGCCCGCAACCAAGGTACATGCCCTTGACCGGAATCGAACCTGGGACCCTTCAGTCTGCAGGCCGACGCTCTATCCACTGAGCCAAACCGGTTAGGGCATATTTTATTTTATTTTTAACATATATTTTTATTGATCCCACACTTGGGATCTACAACCCGGGCATGTGCCCTGACGGAATTGAACCGTAATCTCCTGGTTCATAGGTAGACGCTCCACCACTGAGCTACGCCGGCCGGGCAAGTAGCTACTTTAGATATAAAACTGTTATAACTTATAGTAAGCTAAATAGTAAAATTTTTGTGTTAAGTGTTTACTTTTGACTTATGGCTTAAGTTGCTCATTTCTATAGCACAAGATTTGTATACTGCACTGTGTGCCCACCACCCAAAGTCAAATCATCTTCCATCACCATATATTAAGCCCTTTTACCATCCCCACTACCCTTTCCCTCTGGCAACCACCATACTGCTGTTTGTATCCATGAATTTCAGTTTTATACCCCACATGAGTGAAATCGTAAGGTTCTTAGCTTTTTCTGATTGAATTATTTCACTTAGGTACATCCATGTTGTTGGAAATGATAGTATTTCTTTTTTTTTTTTATAGCTGAATAGTATTCCATTATGTACAGGTACAACATCTTTATCCAATCCTCTATTGCAGGACACTGGTTTATCTCCATGTCTCGTCCACCATGAAAAATGCTTCAATGAACATAGGGGTGCATTTGTCGTTGCAAATAGATGTTTTCAAGTCTATACCCAGGAGAGGGATTGTTGGGTCAGGTGATAATTCTATTCTTAATTTTTTGAGGAATTGCCAATTTCCACAGTGGCTGTACCAGTCTACATTTCCACCAGCACAACCTCTTTTCTCCACAACTTCTCCAACACTTGTTATTACTTATCTTGTTGATGCACTGAGCAGAAAACATTACTTTCATGGTGTTCCTGCCAAAAATGTACAGTCTTAATCTATTTATGAAGAAACATCAAACAAAGTCAAATTTAAAGACACTCTGCAAAGCAATTCTCCTGTACTCTCCAAAAACGCCAATATGATGAAAGACAATGATAAACAAAAGAACTATTGCAAATTAAAAAAGAATAAAGAGACATGACAACTAAATGTAATGCATTACCATATACTGAATCCTAAATTCCGATAAGAAAAAATTTATAAAAAAAACAGTATTGTCACAATTGGTGAAATTTTATTATTATAAACTATATGTTAGATAACAGTATTTTAAAGATCCTGAATTTAATATTTGTGACCTATTTGTATAAAAATATATACTTCTTCTGAGGAAATATACACAGGAAGTCCTCAGATTACCTCGGAAATCCGTTCCTACAGCGCAATATAAAGTGATTTTCGCCGTAAGTCAGAACCCACCTACATAAGCACATACGTCACTCACATGGAGCACATACACAGCAGTAATGAAGTAAAACAGTGAAAAAAAATAAATTTAAAGATAACAATTCCTGACCTTTACTTGTAGTAAATAAATAATAAAAAACAAAAAGCACATATGTACATACGTCGAAATGACGGAACTTTTATTTAGAAATAAATGGGAGATGGCGACGTAACCATGAAACGACATACGTTGAGTATGAATAACCAGAAGACTGTCTGTATTGAAATATTTGAGTAATGGGTCAAAATGTCTATAACTTTCAATCAAATAAGTTTAAAAAATGTGTGTATAGGTATGTGTATGAGAAAGACAGAGTGAGAGTGAAAGAGAGAGGAGGGAGGTGGAGAAAGAAAAGTGGCAGAATATCAATGTTTGAAGAATTTGGATAAAAGGCATATAGTGTTTTGTTTCAGTACAGTCCTGCAATCTTCTTTAAGTTGTCATGAATTATACATAAGAACAGATAAAACATATATGATGTACTTGGGGAAAATATTAAATACATTTTTTTCAACAAATTAATTTACTTTGGTAATATGAATTTATTCAGATTTTAAAATAAGAATAAGTTTCTTTTTTTAAAAAATTATTTTAATATATTTTATTGATCTTTTACAGAGAAGGAGGGAGAGGGATAGAGAGCTAGAAACATCGATGAGAGAGAAACATCGGTCAGCTGCCTCCTGCACACTCCCCACCGGGGATGTGCCCGCAACCAAGGTACATGCCCTTGACCAGAATCAAACCCGGGACCCTTGAGTCTGCAAGCCGATGCTCCATCCACTGAGCCAAACCGGCCAGGGCAAGAATAAGTTTCTTAAGGACAAAAACAAACAAACAAAACAACACACACAACCAAAGAGAAAAGGACCAAAACCGTAAGAAAAGGTAAAGAAAAACTATACTGGAGTAAAAACAAGTGTTCTAGTAGAAAACTTAATAGAATATATTGTGTGTGTTTTTTAAAAAGTATTTACTGCTAGAGGCCTGGTGAACGAAATTCATGTGATGGGGGGTGTCCCTCAGCTTGGCCTGCAACCTCTCCAATCTGGGACCCCTAGGGGGACATCCCTCTTGCAATTCAGGACCACTGGCTCCTAACCGATCACTTGCCTGCCTTGCCTGCCTGCCTGCCCACCCCTAACCGCTTGCTGAGGGGCGGGGCCAGACTGGTAAAGGGCTGTGGTGGTTCTGGTCTAACGGTCATACGCCTCTCTGGCCTCTCATTATATAGAATTGTGTGGTCAGCCTGGCTCAGTGTTTGAGCATCATCAGCATATGAATCAGGAGGTCAAGGTTTGTTTCCTGGTTAGGACACATGCTCAGGTAGCGAGCTCGATACCCAGGGTGGGGCACGCCAGAGGAAGCCTATCAATGATTTCCTTTCATCATTGATGTTTCTCTCTTTCCCTCTCCCTTCCTCTCTAAAATCAATAAAAATGTATTTTTCCATTGACTTTTTTTAGAGAGTGGAAGGAATGGCGAGAGCATAGAGAGAGAAATATCAATATGAGACAGACACATTGACTGATTGCACCTCCCCCGCCCCCCATGTGTCTCAACTTGGGGCCAGGGATTGAGCCTGCAACTGAGTTATGTGCCCTAGACCAGAATTGAACCTGGGACCCTTCAGTTCACGGAACGACACTCTATCCACTGAGCCAAATCAGCTAGGGCTTAACTTTACTATTATTGCCATTATTATAAATGTCCCCATATTCCCACCTTGCCCCCGCACCCACCTTTACCCAGCCCCTGGCCTCCAGTGCTCTCTGGCCATCACCTCATTGACACCTGTGTCTATGGGTTATACATATATGTTCATTAGCTAATCTCTTGAAGGTGAAGAGAATAGCCAAATATTGTGATTTGAATCTCTTATGAGTTTAGGACTGTAACATTGATTAACTTAAATATAACATAACTGACAAATGAGAATGTATGTAAAAGCTCTTTGTAAATGTCAAGGGAGCATATAAACAAATTACAGCATAATAACAGTTGATCACAGAAACTGGTTTTTATATACACAAACACACACTACAAAATTTTCAAGTCAAAATATGGCATTTACTACAGTTTGCAATGTCTTTCTTTGGTGACTAGTTATCAAGAAGGTAGGTAGATGCTACTCCTTAGTGTGTGTGTATGTGTGTATACTAGGAGCCCGGTGCACAATATATTGTGCACTCTGGGATCCCTTAGCCCGGCCTGTACCCGCCCAACCTGCGGCCTGCCATCCGCCTATGGTACCCTGCCCACCTCACACCCACCACCCACCACATGCCCATAGTGTCCTGCCCACCTCACACACACCACCTGCCACCCACCCATCTGCCCTGCCCACCTCACACACACCACCCACCACATGCCCATAGAGTCCCGCCCACCTCATACACACCACCCACCTCACACACACCACCCTCCACCTGCCCAGGGGCCCCGCCCACCTCACACACACCACCCACCTCACACACACCACCCACCCATCGCGCCCCGCTCACCCCATACACCCCAGACCAACACCTGCCCCGTTTGTCCCACTCACCCTGCCGCCTGCACTGCACCTGCCTCCCGCTGTTCCACTGCCGGCCTCCATCTTGGCTGATTTGCATACTGCAACTCTGAATGGCTGGTGGGCATGGCTTAGGCGTCCCATAGAAACGGTCAATTTCAATATTACGCTTTTATTAGAGAGATACACACACACACACACACACATACACTAGAGGCCCAGTGCATGAATTCATGCATGGGTGGGGTCCCTCGGCCTGGCCTGCAGAATCAGGCCAAAACTGGATCCCCAACATCCCCCAAGGGTTCCCAGAGTGCAAGAGGGAACAGGCCAGACGAAGAGACCCCACTGGTGCAGGATCAGGACTGGGGAGGGATGCAGGAGTTTGGCCAGCTGGGGAAGGACCACAGGAGGGCTGCAGGGCATGTCCAGCCCGTCTTGCTCAGTCCCGACAGACCAGACCCCAGCAACAAGCTAACCTACCGGTTGGAGCGTCTTCCCCCTGGTGGTTAGTTCATGTCAGAGCAATCAGTTGAGCTGTCTTAGCATATCATTAGCATATTACACTTTGGTTGAATGGTTAACGGGACATTTAGCATATTAGGCTTTTATTATATAGGATACACACACACACATGCACACACACACACTCTCTCTCTAGAGGCTCAGTGCATGAAATTTGTGCACTGGTGGTGTGTGTGTGTGTGTGTGTGTGTGTGTGTGTCCTTAGCCCAGACTGCACCCTCTCTAATCTGGGACCCCACTCACAATCCAGGACTGCTGGCTCCTAACCAGTTGCCTGCCTGCCTGCCTGATTGCCCCTAACTGCTTCTGCCAGCCAGCCTGATCACCCTCTAACCACTCCCATCAGCCTGATTGACACCTAACTTCTCCCCTTCTGGCCTGATCGACACCTAACTGCTCTCCCCTGACAGCCTGGTCACCCCTAACTGCTCTCCTTGCCAGCCTGGTCACCCCTAACTGCCCTCCTCTGCAGGCCTTGCTGCCCCCAACTGCCCCCTCCACAGGCCTGGTCGCCCCCAACTGCCCTCCCCTGCAGGCCTTGTCACCCCTAAATGCCCCCCCCCCACTTGCAGGCCTGATTGCCCACAACTGCCCTCCCCTGCAGGGCATCTTTTGGTGGCCATCTTGTGGCCACATGGAGGTGGCTACCTTTGATCTCATGAGGCGGCCATGCTGTGTGTTGGAGCGGTGGTTGATTTGAATACTGGTCATGTCTAATTAGCATATCTGGGCTAATTAGCAAATCCCTCTTATTATATGCGATAAATTTTTTTCCCCTCATGTTGTTTTTTTTTTTTAAATGCATTTTATTGATTTCGTACAGAGAGGAAGGGAAAGCGATAGAGAGTTAGAAACATCGATGTGAAAGAAGCATCGATCAGCTGCCTCCTGCACATCCCCCACTGGGGATGTGCCCGCAACCAAGGTACATGCCCCTAACCAGGATCGAACCTGGGACCCCTCAGTTCCCAGGCCGACACTCTATCCAGTGAGCTAAATCGGCCAGGGCTCATGTTACTTTTTTAAATTTATTTTTTCGTTAAGGTATTATGTATGTGTCTTTATGCCTTCATTGGCCCCCCAAACCCCTTCTTGTGCCCTCACCCCCCCTAGTGTCTGTATCCATTGGTTATGCTTATATACATGTATACAAGTCCTTTGGTTGATCTCTCTCCCTTCACTCCTGCTTCTCTGCCTTCCCTCTGAGGTTTGACAGTCTGATTGATGCTTCTCTGTCTCTGGATCTGTTTTTGTTCATCAGTTTATGTTGATCATTATCCTATATAATAAAAGGGTAATATGCAAATTGACCCTAACAGCAGAACCACTGAGAATGACTGGTTACTATGACACACACTGACCACCAGGGGGCAGACGCTCAATGCAGGAGCTGCCCCCTAGTGCTCAGTGAGCTCCCACAGCGGGAGCTCTGCTCAGCCATAAGCCAGGCTGCCAGCTGCCAGCACAGCAGTGGTGGCGGGAGCCTCTCCCACCTCCTCAGCAGAGCTAAGGATGTGCGACTGCAACTTAGGCCTGCTCCCCACTGGCAAGTGGACATCCCTCTAGGGCTCCCGGGCTGCCAAAGCGATGTATGGTTGCCAGCTTAGGCCAGACTGCCCAGGGAGTAGGCCTAAACCAGCAGATGGACATCTCCTGAGGAGTCCCAGATTGCTTAGGGACCTCTCCGAGTGCACAAATTTTTGTGCACCAGGGTTCCAGTATTCCATAAATGAGTGAGATCATGTGATATTTATGTTTCTCTGACAACTTATTTTGCTTAGCATAATGCTCTCCATGTCAATCCATGCTATTGCAAATAGTAGTTCCTTCCTTTTTAAAGCAGCGTAGTATTCCATTGTGTAGATGTACCACAGTTTTCTAATCCATTCATCTGCTGCTGGGCACGTAGGCTGTTTCCAAATCTTACCTATTGTAAATTGTGCTGCTATGAATACAGGGGTGCACATATCCTTTCTGATGGTGTTTCTAGTTTCTTGGGATATATTCCTAGAAGTGGGATCACTGGGTCAAATGGGAGTTCCATTTCTAGTTTTTTGAGGAAACTCCATACTGTTCTCCACAGTGGTTGCACCAATATGCATTCCCACCAGCAGTGCACGAGGGTTCCTTTTGCTCTGCATCCCCACCAGTACTTGTCATTTGTTGATGATAATCATTGACAGGTTGGCTGTCAGATGGTACCTCATTGTGGTTTTGATTTGTATTTCTTGGATGATTAGTGACTTTGAGTATATTTTCATATGTCTCTTGGCCTTCTGTATGTCCTCTTTCAAAAAGTGACCATCAACAAAACAACAAGAAAGTCCACTACCTGGGAGAATATATTTGCCAATGTTAACTCCGATAAGGGTTTAATCTCCAACATATACAGGGAATTCATACAATTTAACAAGAGGAAGATAAACAATCCAATCAAAAAATGGGCAATGGATCTAAGTATTTAAATTATTTTTAAAAATATATTTTTATTGATTTAAGAAAGGAAGAGTGAGGGAAAGAGATATAAGAGACATCAATGATGAGGGAGAATCATTGATTGGCTGCCTTCTACATGTCTCCCATTTGGGGATCGAGCCCGCAATCCGGGCATGTGCCTTTGACCAAATTGAACCCAGGACCCTTTAGTCCTCAGGCCCATGCTCTAACCACTGAGAAACCCAGCTAGGGCTACATTTTTTCTAAGGAAATTTTAAGTTATATATATTAGAAATTCAGGCAGTTTTTTCCTTTCACAATATATAAAAGACTGCTAGGTTCTACAAGGCATACCAGACAAAGAGTACTCATGACCAAAAGAAACTTAGTTTGGTGGGGAACAAATGTAAACCAACATGCCTAGATTACATACAGAAATGTGATACAACTGAAGGAAAAGTAAAAGTAAAATAAATTTCAACTAGAAAATAATTATTTTATTAATGAAAGAGCATTTCAGATCTTGCATAAGGTTTGAAAGGATAAATAGTATTTGGCAAATAAAAGGGAAGTGAAAGGTAGTTTTCACTTAGAACAACTTAGAACAAATACCTAGGAGAAGCACCAAGAAGAAAGTGTATGATGGAGTAGTTGGGAAAAATTAGCAGATATGTAGCTAAAGGAATGAATTTATAGGAGTATAACTTGAGATAAGACTAGAAAGATAGGTTATACTTAGATCTGGTGGTTCTTAAAAGTTATTTGAGAATTTTGGGCCCTAGCTATCTGGACTCAGAGCATTGACCTGCAAACTGAAGTGTGGCAGATTCGATTCTGGTCAAGGGCATATGCCTGGGTTGCGGGTTCTATCCCCAGTAGGGGGCATGCGAGAGGCAGCCAAGCAATGATCGTCTCTCATTGATGTTTCTATCTCTCTCTCCCTCTCTGAAATCAATAAAAAAAAAAAAAACATAAAAAATTTTTGGATTTTATTATGTAGGAAATAACTGAATAGCAAGGAAATATGAGTAGAGAAATAACAACCCTGAGGAGTTATGTGGTATACCTGCAATGGAACATTACTTGGAGAGAAAAAAAATACAAAGGACTACACATTCTACATATGAGTCTATATATGAATATCCAGAATAGGCAAATATAGAGAGATTTAAAAAAATAGAAGAATGGTACTGTAAGCTGGAGGGATGGGGGAGATGAAGAAACTAGTAGATGATCACTAAGGGATGTGGGGTTTCATTTTGTATTTGGGTTATCTCCACTTATGGCTATCATTTTTACTGTCACTATAAAAATTTGTATACAGCCACGTCTTCTTTTTTGCAGTTGTATAATATCTAAGTACAGACATGTCGTGTTTTATTGTGCTTCACAGATGTTGCATTTTTTACAAATTGAAGGTAAGACCCTCCACCTGCAAAAAGATTACAATTCGCTTTACTGCGATACTCACTTTATTGTGGTGGTGCCTATAGGTAGAATTGTCATAGTTTATCCAATCAGCCTACTATGGAAAGGCATTTCAATTGTTTGTAATATTTGCTACCACAGATAATGCCCAATGAATAACCTTGCCCACATGCTGTTTGATATTTTGAAGGCATATGTTCCAAAATTGTTTGGTGACAGATGTTGAAATCTGTGAATATACTAAAAGTCATTGATTTGTATGCTTTAAATGGGTATGTTGTATCTCAATAAAAGCTTAGGCTTTTCCTGAGCTCAAAGACTTGAAGAAGCAAGCCATCACTGAGTTTTGCAACTACAGGAAAATGAGTATGAGCTTGGAATAGAACCTTGAGTCTCAGATGAGATCACAGACCTATCTTGATTCTCAAGCCTTGTGAGATACAGTGCAGAAATGCTTAGACACCTGAAAAACCATACAATCTCTGATATTATAAATGAGTGATGTTTTAAGTTGCTAATACTGTGATGATTTGTTACACAGTTATAGATAATCAATACATGTGTGTGTGCATATATGTTTATACTTATTTCCTGGTTCTGAGAGGGCCTAGTAGCAATGAAAACACAGTAACAATGACAATCTACTAGCAAGTAGCATATCAAGTACATAGATTTTGATTTCTAAATAATAACCTCCATTAAAAGAAACCAAAGTTTGATCAGTGAAATAAATGATTCCAGATCAGAGACATGGAAGGACAAGGTAACTATGGTAAACAACAACAAGCAAGTAAAAACAAAAACAAAAAACCCAGAATATATGACACCTTTCTGTGGTAGAAAGCAGGAAAGTCCTCAAAGATGAATGAGGTCATGTTTAAAGGAAATGAGACCAAGCTTAAAGGGAGTTCTGTGGTAAAATCAGGAAAATTTGACCATTTCTCCAGAAGATGATGGTAATGGATTACATTAAAATTTTAAAATGCCTAAGTACATATGATATTCAAAACAGAGAGTGAAGGGGGAAGGAAAGTGTAAGTGTATTTTCACAGGAAAATTAAATATTGAAGAAATGACAGAATTAGAAAATTACATTTGCAACTAACAATGAAAGCACAAACTTAGGTAAGAATCATACTGATGCTAAACTATTAGATAAAAGATTGCCTGAGAACAGGCCATGGCCTCAAATATTACCCCAAATTACTTACTAACTACAATAAGAAAAACATATCTTTACAGTGGAGCGATTTGAAGGACACTCCCTTAACCAAGTGATCAAACTAGGCATCACCAATAGTGGGACAATAAGTGGATGCAATAAGAAATATATAGAAACACCAATCAGAAAGGATATATGCATCCCTATGTTCATAGCAGCACAATTCACCATAGCTAAGATTTGGAAACAGCCTAAGTGCCCATCTGCACTTAAAAAACTGTGGTAGAGAGGAAACAAGATGGCGGCATAGGGTAGACACCGCATATGCAGCTGTGAACAACTATTTCAGAAAAACCACGAAAAGAACACACGGACACCACACGCACCCACAGGACGGCTGGCTGAGTGAAAATCCTACAACCAGAGAAGAGTCTGAGACTCAGAGCAGCAGCGGAAGCAAAGTACAGAGGTACGGAGGCGCGCGC